>JAYKKM010000228.1:1372500-1400000 GCA_035772405.1 Chrysogorgia sp. JL179-B06
ATTTTTGATGCCTTGAAGGATTGATTATCTCTTCAGACGTCTTCAGAGATTTACACCACAACAATTTATATTTTCCATCTCATTTTTTTCATTTTCATTCTAGCAATAACATGCTTTACCCTAAAGAAGATAAGGAGAACAAGATTCTCTTGTATGCAGTAAGTCAAAATTCCAAGCTATTTCTGTTTTGAACAGATAGTCGCAATCAACATTACTTTGTACTGTAGCTTGAGTTTTCAAGATGTTTGTTTTTCAATTGTGTAACTCCAGAAGAAATCCATAACACCCCCCCCCCCCTCCCCCACAGAAGGCAGTGGAATTTCCAAGGGGGGTTGGGGTGTTGGACACAGGGCTCAAAATAGCCACCTGCCAATGGTGAAACCAGGCCAAATTTTAGAAATGGCAGGCGAATATAATTTTGAACTGCCAAATCAAAGATAAAATGGCAGGCGAAAATGTACAAGTTTGTTTCCCTCACTTTCAAAAGAAGGAAAATTCTCAAAACTTGAGTTGAAGGTTTTGGCTACTACCAGTAATCTATATAGAGTATAATTACTGTACCGTACGTATCACGATGTGCAAGTCGATTTTCTAGGACCAAAAATTGATGTCCAAAACCCGACCTCGACTTATACGAAGGGTCATGAAATCATAGAACGGATAAACTAGTACCCAGTCCTCTCGATGCATCAGGAAATGGGGTAAAATCGCCACGTGTAAATAGTGCATTTCATGCCAACTTTCATGCTAAATGCTGCTAGCGTAAATAGTAAATACAACATCGACACGCCGTTAAAACGAAGAAAGTATGAAGCAAGTTTCAAATTAAAGGTTATAGACTTTGCCAAAAACTCAAACAACTCTGCTGCTGGACTTGAGTATGGAGTTAACAAAAAGCTCGTTCGAGAATGGCGGAAACAACAAGAAAAGGACAAAATGCGCTGATCGTGGATCAAATTGCCACTGGCCAAAACTCGAAGAACAGCTAGCCAAGTGGATCTGTGGATACCATGTATATATCATTTAATCTTTGTTTGTAACAACCATTTCTTTATAAGACTAGCATACTATTATAGAGTAAGTTGTAAATAACGTAGGTTCGATGAAAAGCGTATTTATTTGTTTCCATAAAATACTACCGTTTTCTTTTTTAAAGATTCGTACTATTACGCTATTAAAATTTCCGTGAATATTACTCTGTCTGCTACCAATAACTATTTAGTTAAATTGGGACTCGACTTATACACAGGGTATCCTAAAAATCACAATTTTTTGCCCAAATATTAGGGGGTTGACTTATGTGCCAGGTCGACTTATACGCCGTGATATACGGTATTAGTGTATTGCCCATAATTATGCATACTATTACAGGTTTTCTTTTTTTGGCAGGTCAATGGAAGGCCATAATTTACTTGGCCTGCCAAGTTGCCAACAAAATATGAAAATGGCAGGCCATAATTATTTTCTATTTCGAGCCCTGGTTGGACACTAAAATTTCCGAAGGGGGGGGGGGTCAGAGTCGTCTTGAATTTCCAGATGGTCATCGAAGTTGCATATATTTGATAAAGTGTCTTTCTACTGATTGTACATTTAACGCAGTGTAACAAGATAGAATGTGTTTTGCTGTGTCGTAGTCTTATATTTTAGATATTAGTAATTACGGCCCGTAATTGCTACCCATAGTTGTCAATGCGACTATTAAATCTTTGTCCTTGGCGACGAAATTATATGCAGACTTAGTCGCCACGTTTGCTCCACGTTAGCATCTGGAAGAAATTAAAAGATTCAAGGTGATTGCTCTGAGAAATATGAGTAAAATCATGTTGATTAAGTCAATTTACTTTCCAAGTTTGTATCGACTTCAATCCGTGTTTAACCATTTAACAATTAACACAACAAACTCTGGGCACACTATTTTTCAGAAAAACCACAAACTTATTCTTGCTGTCAAGTAGCAGGCTTTTTCGCGTTTGTAAGCTGGCTTTGAATTTTATTTAAATTCGAAGTGATGTTGTTCACTCGAACAGTGTTTCTCTCCAGAGTTTTTGTCCACGACCGAAATTTCACAAGCTGTATATGAGCAGGACAATGTTTGCCTATCATGCTGGTTAGTTCCTCTACCTCTTGTTCAAGGTGCCTCGTTTTCTCAAGAGTCCAAGCAACGTTGATAGCACCTTGAATTTCGCCAGATTTAAATGTTTTCAACGTGTTGCTACTACAAATCTCCTCCGCTTTCTTTTTCCAGAATGTGTGGTAGTGACATTGCATTATGCCTGTACAGTACTCTCGTTAATTTCGCTTGCAGCACTGAATATCTTGATCTTTTTGTATTCTGTATATACTATCTATGCAGAAAGAACCCTATTCTGTTACATTACACTGCATTTTAAGACATTTTATTTTAAATTACATTGAAGATTCGGAAATTCCAGGGGTGGGGGTCAATGTTTGACTGGAAAAAGGAAATTCCAGGGGGTACTTCTGTGGGGGGATTATGGATTTCTTTTGGAACTACGCATTACAGTAGAACCTGAGTTTTACGGCCACTCCCATTCAAGGACGGATTTTCTGGGGGGGTGCGGGGGGGTGCGCACCCCGCCAAAAATATTTTGCACCCCCCCCAGGAACTTTTCCCACCCCCCTAGAGAAATTTGCACCCCCCCAAAAAAGTAAATGCTCATTGAATTAAATGACAATAATATGATCGAAATAAGGTCATAGACTTCGTGTGCACGCTCTCTTTAGAGAAAAACATAATTCATATCGTTCTTTACACGCTAGCGCTTACGGGTTACGTTCTAGCGCTCAGCCGCTCATAATGTTCTTTACGCTCCAGCGCTTATGTTCTTTACACTCTGGTGCTGGTGTTTATACATTACAATGTTCTTTACGCTCGTGCGATTAATGCCGATTATAAAGAAATCCTAGAATGGAAAAAAAGAGAAAACAAAGTACTCATGGAGCTTTTTTCAAGAAAAAAGCAAAGCAAATCGAAGAAATAAACTGGACTGATGTGCAGCATGAGATTGAAAGAGTGAAGCAATCCATTTCTACAATAGATAGATGCTTGCTTCTGTACGTAACTTGTCATCACTCTGAAAAGATTGGGATTCCGTTCAACTTGGAGTTGGAACTCCCAATACATGCAACCCGCTCAGCTGCTGCAAATAATGCGGTGAGTAGAATAGAAAAAACGATCAAAGACCTGAATAGCTACATGAAGCAAAAAATCAAAAAAGAGTTCAGGGTACGTTTTGAAGAAAAGAACATTGAGATAATGAAGGCCCTTGAAGCCCTAGATGCCTCAAAAGAAAACTACCTGGACATTGAAGCCTTGGACTATTTGATTGACCATTTTGACTGTCTAAATGTAAATCGCTCGATATTGGTGATTGAGATTTCTAGGGCAAAAATGGATTTTAGAATGGGGCTCCCACTCAGTGAGAAGAGATCTGAAAACTTAATGAAGTTGATAACTCTGAAAAACACTATTGCTACAACAACGGCAACTGTTGAAAGATCATTCTCTGGAATGAACAGAGTATGCTCGAAACTACGATCCAGAACCACAGCAAACCGTTTAGGGGATTTATTGTGTATATCTCTCAACAAGGATCTGGCCAGTGAACTGGATGTAGAAGTTTTGATAGACAATTGGGCTGCAAAGTCAAACAGAAGAATAAAGGTTTAGATTGGTTGTAAATATTGTAAATTTGTTATCATGTAATGTTCCTTTAGTTCCTGTTTCATTGTTTAACCTACATGTACATTTATGAATTATGGTCTTATTAAAGAAGTTTCTTTATTTGTGCACGACTTTATTACAGTGCGCATGTGGCCATGTGCTAATCAAGTATCAGTAGAAAATATAGTGATTTGCCTCATTTTGTTGAATCAAAAACTACAAAAAGGAGCTTCAATACTCTGAAATTGGCTAAGAAACTGAAGATAGAATGATAGATCAAAATGATGTTGTTAATGATCATAATATTTTATTGTAAAAATTGAGGTAAAACTAACCCCAAAATGCAGGAAAACGCGTTTCGGAGTTCAAAATCAAAAAATTTCCGGGTAGCATGTGCTCGCACAGTCTCATCCCCGTGACCCCCCTGAATTTTGGGCAACCCCCCCTGAATTTTGGGCACCCCCCAGAGCAAAATCTGAAAATCCGTCCTTGCTCCCATTGCCACTCCCAAGTAGCAAACTATTACAGAGTAAAAGTGTAAAGAGGAGGTAGCTCAATATTGGTTAGAGCATCTCACTGGCAATCAGAAGGTTATAGGTTCAATCCCTGTTGCAAAATATTTTCTGAGGATATAAGCTTGTCGATCATCCATGTACATGTATTGTCTGTTTACTCCAAGCTCCCACATTCACTACATCAGTGTGTATAATATAACAAGGTATTAAACAGTTATTAAACAGTTATTAAACAGAGTAAAACTGCATGTGTACAGTAATTTGTACTTGTAAACAAATTTGCATGTTCGAATTCCATTGGTGTCTAAATAATCCATCATCACATACACATATAAATAAATAAATTTAACAATACTATATACAGTATTTGGACGCACTTGACAAAGGGGACTGTGCTGTTAGACTCTTTTTTGCGGACTTTAGAAAAGGCTTTGATCTGATAGACCATCATATTCTATTACGTAAATTATCTGAGTAGTAGTATAGAAAGTGGGGGTACCAGCGCATTTTTCCATTTTTCATGTCTCAACTTTTTTTTCTCTGGAGAACGCAGCACTTTTTCCGTTTTTGTATTCCACATATAACTTTCGAGCAAATATGTGGAATCCAAAAACGGAAAAAGTGCTTAGTTCTCCAGAGAAGTTGAGACACTCAAATGGAAAAAGTTCGCTGTTACCCCCACTTTCGAGACTACTAATAGACGATGTGTCACATGGTTTGGAGCCTATGAGACATGTGTCAGCTAGTAAGCTACAGAGTGAGGTGTCTAGACGTGGGGCTGCTGTGGGTGGGGGTGTCACTCATAACAAGATTATGTCAAGCAATATTGTGTATGATCCTGATATGGACTTTATTTCAGGTCATGAGTTGAGTGGGACTCATGATTCGAAAGGGTCTAAGGACTTGACTATATTAAATAATAAAACGACTCTTATGAAAAGGTCTGAACGTAAACGTAATCCTATTGTGGGTGGTAATGTAGCTCGTAGTGGTACACTATCGAGTGGTGGTGCACGTGACCCTGCTATGGGTTCTGGTAATTTAGTTATACCGAATATTAAGATGAGTTTTCTAGAGAGGATGTCTGGCTATCTAGCTGATGCTAAAGCATTGGGGTATAAGTGGATGGACCTTATTAGAAGAGGATCTAGAGAGAACGTAATTAATAGAGTCACCAGAATTAGGGAGGTCAGAGAAATTCGAAAGGCTAGACGTGATCTTAGACGATATGTGAGGAGGTCACGACTAAGTCGGGAGGCCTCAGACAAAGAGTATGAGAGAGTCACTAGTCTTATTGCTAAGATGAGGCGTCCTACTGTAGTACAAAGGAGAGTTGCTCTCAAAGGGTACACCAAGTCGTATAGTGTTGAGGTGATCGACAATAAGGATCCATTAAAACAACTAGTCAAGACTAGAGGAGTGGTGGGCTCGACTCTACAGAAAGAGTTAGAGAAACTGAAAGGTTTAAAGTTTTCCGAGACATTGAAAGTGACTCTAGAGAAACAAATTGGTAACGGAGAGTCTGTGTTTAAGACAGCCTTCTTCAATAGTGTGGTCAAAACAGTGGTTAGTAGTGTTGATATTAGTGGGACTACGAGACAAGCTAGTGAGGAGATAGTAAATCGTATAGCTGTATGGTTGTCAGAAGGGTCTGGGTGGGTTGTAGACAGTGTTAGTGACCACTTTATTAATGTGGTAGTGTATAAGCCTCTTAAAGGATCGAGTTATATTGAGCTACCGGAAGAGTTGAGGAACGCGTCGAAAGGTTTAGTCAACATAAGAAATAGTGATGACAAGTGTTTTATGTGGTGTCACGTGTTGCATAAGTGTCCTGTAGGAAAGGATCCACAGAGAGTGTCGAAGCATAAGAAGAACGTGGGTTCTGTCAATTATGAGGGAGTGAGATTTCCAGTGAATACAAAACAGTACAACAAGATAGAGAGGCAGAACGATATTAGCATCAGCGTGTTTGGGTACGAGGACAAGCAGCCATTTCCTATCTACGTTTCTGAGGAGAAGTGCGAGGATCATATGGACCTGCTGCTAATAACGAATGGTGTTAAACGACACTACGTGTACATCAAAGACTTTGGTAGGTTTATGTGCGGTCAGTCTAAACACAAGTGTCGCAAGAATTTCTGTAGGTACTGTCTTCAATGTTTTACTACCAATGAGATTCTAGAGAAACATAAGGAGGTTTGTATGGTGGTAAATGGTAAGCAAGCTATCAAGATGCCAGACGAAGAAGACAGCACTCTTGAGTATGAAAACTTTCATAAACAATTAGAGGTACCATTCGTGATATACGCAGACTTCGAGGCTATCACAGAGAAGGTCGACAACGTGACACCACTCACAGGATCGTACACTAGCGAGTACCAAAGACACACGGACTGTGGGTATGGGTACAAAGTAGTGTGCTGTTATGATGATAAATATAGTAAACCAGTAGAGATGTTTCGAGGTAAGAACGCGGTTAGGAAGTTCATGAAAAAGATGTTAGAGGAGGTTAAATACTGCAAGAAAGTCAGAAAGGAGCATTTTAATGAGGACATGGTGTTGACCAGAGCTGATAAGGTTAACTTCAAGGAAGCGATTAAATGTCATATTTGTGATAGGAAATATAAAAGTGGACAAATGAGAGTTAGAGATCATTGTCATATCACTGGTAAATATAGAGGTTCAGCACATCAGTTATGTAATAGGAACTATAGACTGACTGATAAGATACCTGTCATATTTCACAATCTAAGAGGATACGATAGCCACTTCATAATGCAAGAGATAGGCAAGCTAGGTCAGAAAATCAACGTCATACCAAATAATATGGAGAAATATATGGCATTCATGTTAGGTAAACATCTAGTATTTCTAGATAGTTTCCAATTCATGAGCTCTAGTCTAGCCAACCTAGTGAACAACCTACCAAAGGAATGTCTCAAGTACACGTCTGAACTATTTCAAGGTGAGGAGCTAGAGTTGGTGTCGCGAAAAGGTGTGTACCCATATGACTATATGGATAGTTTCGATAAGTTTAACGAACTTGAGTTGCCATCAAAGGAGAGTTTCTACAGCATCCTAAACGACGAGCATGTGTCAGACACAGACTACGAGCACGCTCAAGAAGTGTGGGAGACAATGGGTGTGGAGAATATGGGGTGAGTACCACGACCTATACCTAAAGATCTGACGTATTACTACTGGCTGACGTGTTCGAGAACTTTAGAAGAACGTGTAAACAGCACTATCAATTAGATCCTTGTCATTACTTCACATCACCTGGACTATCGTGGGACGCTGCTCTAAAGATGACAGGAGTGGAACTAGAGTTGATGACTAACATTGACATGTTTCAGTTTATTGAGAAAGGAATGCGGGGTGTGTCTCCTGTATAAACACATAGACACGGAGAAAGCTAATAACAAATACATGAAGGGGTATGATAGTAGTAAACCATCGAAACATATCGTATACTTAGATGCGAATAACCTTTATGGTTGGGCTATGTGTCAGTATCTACCGACTGGTGGGTTTGAGTGGGTCGAAGGTTTTGACATCAACAATCTAGATAAATATAACAACGACTCAGACAAAGGGTTGATACTCGAGGTTGATTTAGAGTACCCAGAGGAGTTACACGATCTTCACAACGACTATCCTTTAGCCCCTGAGAGGATGAGAGTAAGTAGTGATATGTTGTCAAACTATTGTAAGATAATCCAAAACAAGTTTAAGATATCTGTTGGAGAGGTTGCAAAACTTATACCTAACCTAAGCGATAAGAGTAAGTACGTTGTTCATTGTAGAAACCTGCAATTATACAAGAGTTTGGGAATGAAGGTTAAGAAGGTACATAGAGCACTTCAATTCAATCAGTCACCATGGCTCAAGCAATATATCGACTTTAATACGGACAAGAGAACCCAAGCAAAGAATGACTTTGAGAAAGACTTTTTCAAGCTTGTGAACAATAGTGTGTTTGGAAAGACTATGGAGAAATCTACGAAAGCGTGTGAATGTGGAGTTAGTAACAGACAAGGAAAAACTGAAGAAACTAAACGTCAAAACCCAACCTTTGTGAGCAGTAAAATATTTGACAATAACTTGGTAGCAGTTCACAAGATCAAAGAGACACTAACTCTAAATAGACCAGCATACGTGGGTATGTGTATTCTAGACTTATCAAAGACATTGGTGTACGACTTCCACTACAGTAACATCAAAAAGAAATATGGCAACAAATCAAATTACTATTCACAGACACGGATAGCCTAATGTATGAGATTGAGACGGAGGATGTGTACAAAGACATGTACGCTAACAAAGAAGTGTTCGACTTTAGTGGATATGACAAGTCATCTCCTTACTTCGACCTAACTAACAAGAAGGTTATTGGTAAAATGAAGGATGAGACATTAGGAGTCCCCATCGTTGAGTTCGTTGGTTTAAGGTCGAAAATGTATAGCTACATAAAAGAGGATGGAAAAGGTGGGAAGACTGCTAAAGGTATCAAGAAGAGTACCATTAGAAACAACATAAGACACGACAACTATAAAAGTGTCCTAACAAATGGTGAGCAAATGTCTCACATAATTAAAACTATTCGCAGCAAGAGCCACCAACTAGGAAGCTATGAAATAAATAAGATATCCTTAAGCTGCTTTGACGACAAGCGACATATACTACCAGAACGGTGTATCTAGCTATGCGTATGGACATTACAAAATAGTCCAGAACTAGCTGTTTAAATTTCTAAAATGTTTTTTAGTCTTGATGTGTTTATATTTAGAGGTCACGTGGTATGACTGATCGCATGTCTCACACACCCACTTATGAGTTCTCATCCACTCTTTGGTTTGCACTCTGGCTGCTACTAAAGCTTCTTCTTTGGTTTTGGTAAATTTTTGGTCTTGCCATTATATATTACTATATATTTTATTTACCCACTCGTTGTAGTATGGATCTCCTCTCCCGTCCCAACCTAGATCCTTGTATACTACACTATACAGGTTATACTCGAATCGCACCTTGACCTTAACCAGGTTTGAGGTCGTTAAGACTACCTCTCAACTCTATACCTCTTCTAGAGCATATTCTTATGACATAGAAAATATATTTCGATATATTCTTGACAATCAGTTTGTTTCTTTTAAGAGAACATAGTATTTTTATAAAATCACTGACAACTGTTGGTATGTCACTCTCGTTAACTAGTCTTTTACTAGTCAACATTCTCTCTAACCACTTACTATAACTATGAGCCGATTTCTTGTACATCCAAATGTTAGGTACAAAGTTTCTCACGCGTCCGTAGGTAGTCTCTCCACACTTGTTACAACTAAATACACCATCTTCGATTTGGGTTCTGTGGTTACTACACTCGTAACAGTATGTGGTGTCGTACCACTTTTTTGGTGTTGCGTCCTTACTTCCATTCTTGATCTCGTCCAATGTGTACCCTAATGTAGTACCACTCCACTTTTTTGATGTCTCAATCTCATCCAATGTATACCCAGCGTAGAACATTCTCATTGTACGTTCGTCAACCATCTAAGTTACTATACTATATATATCTTTAGACTATAGTATAGTAACTTTGTGGTTGTCGGTTAGTGTCTCCCACTCACACTTTATTGTTGTGACCTGTTTTAGAGCGTCTGACAGTAACTGCTCCAACTCTTCTATCTGACGAGTTTGGTAAAAGAGTGTCTCTGTCAAGTTACGCTTTTTATCAAATTCCATAGCCACCTCCTTCAAGGTTTTAGCGCTCATTTCTATAATACTCTATATATTAAGTAACCTAAAGGTAGCCCAACAACTCCAACGAATACCATTTGATATTCTTTCATCTCATCTGAGGGTTTGTAATAGTCTGATAACTCAGGCTCTTTACTAAATGTCTTCCCATCATACTGTATCGTCAGTACTTGTCTTAGTTGATCCAGAGCGTGGTTCGTGTCGTTTATGTCTGCGTTAGCGTCTGACAGTTGTTGTCTTAGCTCCTGAATTTTGTCTCTCTGACGAATCTCATTCTCGTAGAACTTTTCTTTCGCTCTTGCGAGACTTTCCAATGCTTTGTTGTGTCTCTTTATCTCTGTTTCGTAGCCGGTGTGGTTTAGCAAACAATATTACCTTTTGAAATTGCGGGCTCACTTGGAACACGTTTTTGTTGGTAGACTGCAGACCGCCCCATGAACTTGTGTAAAGGTAAGTTGTATCTTTCTCGTTTTCAGGTATTTCTGTAGGTATTTCTTTGATCATAAATTGATGTGCGTAGCTTCGCTCCTCTGAGTAGCTATGTTTATACTGTCTGTGGCTGCTTTTGTTTTATATTTATTCGTCAAATTCAAATGTTGTACAGTATATCCATCTGTTTGGCTCGGACTCAGCAAACATAAAAGTCCGATTCTTTCTATGAAGGAAGCATATTTTCTGACTAATTTGTTCAGCAGGAATGTGCCTCTCGTCGTGATCTTTTCCTTTCCTGGTTTTTTCCCCAGTCTACATTTTTCGGTCTGCAGTGTGCATTTTCCGGTCTGCGACCGTATAGCAAAGTCATTCATTGGTCGTTAATACATTTATACCGGTAAACATATTTATAATTGGAATTCGTCTGGCTTGAACAATATTTTGTTTCATGTGAATTGTTTGTATGGTTGCAATTAAAGGTTCAGTAAATAAAGATTTTTTGTTGTTAACTATGCGGCTGGCCCTTATGTTTGTCTAAAAATGCATTTACAAAATCAATTGATTGTTTCAGTGTTACAATGTCAGACAATTATTTCAAGATGGTCAAAAGTCCCAAGTAATTTGTACCAAGATTATGAACATCATTAAGATGATTTCAGCATTATAGAATGGTTCTTCTCTGCAGTAATTGTATTCAGGTTTCTGTGAACATTATTTTTGTTGTTGACAGATGTTCCTAACATTGTATTATAAGTGAGAAAACTTGTGTCTTAACCTACAGTGAATCATTAACCGATGAATTATCCATGACATGTAATAATGGAACCTAGCCTCCTTCGCAGGCATCACCGCACTCCACTGAACCGGGTAGGAACCTATGTTTGTATTAAAAATGGATTTTACAAATGTATTAATTCTCTGCTGATTTAGTTAAATCTGCTTTTAACTTACCAACAATAATAATGAAAAATAGCTTTTACACAACTATCGTATCTTATGCCATTCTTGAGTTATTACATACATTTCATGTAACTTGAGCTATGACGTAACAAGATGGACACAGCATTACATCAAAACTCAAAATCAGGCATATCTTCAGATTGGTTTGACTAAACCGGCTCAAACCAAATACCAAATAAAATAAAATAATACCAAACCAAATAAACCAAAATAAACCAAACCATGCAGACTTACTGAGTCAACAAGACTCTGCATTGAGATTGTTGTTATTAGGTTCCCATGGCAACAGATTTTGTTCCCAGGCCACTACTTTGTATAGAAACAAAGTTTTCTACTTTTTGTCATTGCAGTTACTGTTTTATTGTTTTAAACAGTATTGTTACATTGGAAATCATGAGAAAAGGATGTCAACTTCCTAAAACTAAATAAGTTGCTGTAAATATGGTTGAAAACAAAGAATTGTTAAAAAGGAAGAGAGTAATCTGGAAACTAATCTGTTACCGTAGCAACCATATTAGAACCATGACAATGTTTAGTTTTCTTGACTGAGTAAGTCAGCAAGGTTTGAATCTATTTAGTTGAACCAGTCTGAAGATATGCCTGATTTTCAGTTTTATTTTTATAATGCTGTGTCCATATTGTGACGTCACAGATTAAATTATATAAAGCGTAATAATTACTTGGGCCACCTGTGGTGAGCACAAGTCTTAAATCCAGCTTGATTTCTGTGTTCGTCATGTTCTTCCGTCGTCTGTTCTTCGTTTTATACGTCGAGAGAATGTAATTATTGCGTGGGCGTATAAATAGCGAATTAAAGCGATTTCGGCCAGTTTTATTGTCAATGAATCGCAGTCTGAAAAGCATTTACGAGACCTGTAAACCCGCAAATTAATGCAAAGATTCTCTCCAAGATAACTGGATGACTAAGAGAAACACAGATGAGAGATTAAAGAGAGAACCGTGGACGAAACGTCAACATAACAGAGATAGTCGTTGCAAGGCAAAGGCGCAAAGCGATTTCGGACTTTCGTTTTATTGACAATGAATCGCAGTTGGAAAGTTTACCGAGACCTGTAAACCTGCAAACCATTGCAAAGATTCTCTCCAAGGTGAAAGAAACACAGATGAGAGATCAATCATGAAGACAGAATGGACAGCCGAAGGACAGGGAAATATTATTATGCTGTGTTGACATTTACCCCGCGAAACTCCGTAATATTTATCATTATGAAATGTTGTGTTTTTGTCTGATTTAAATCAATTCTATATCGAAATGATCACTTGAATTTGGCGAATCGAACGCTGTAGGTTTCGTCTACTTAAAATGTGAAGATGAAAGAAACACAGATGAGAGATCAATCATGAAGACGGAAAGGACAGCCGAAGGGCAGGGAAATATTATATGAAACTCCGTAATATTAATCATGAAATGTAGTGTTTTTATCCGATTTACATCAATTCTATATCGAAATGATCACTTGAATCTGGCGAATCGAACGCTGTAGGTTTCGTCTACTTAAAATGTGAAGATCAGATGTTATATAAGAAAATGCGTATTAGCGATTAAAGCGAGACTCGCTTCTAAAATCAAAGGACATGGCTTCAAGATCTATTCGTTGTTTACCCGATGATTTAATGCTTTTATGTTCGTTAAACCGATGTAATTTCGTAACAGATATGTTTCGTATACCTTTCCGTTGTTTTTATATAAATTTTGACACACGAAGACCTTCAATCGAACAGATATTAGAAAAAATAGCATTGCCCGTGTTTAGTGTTTACACTAGGTGTTTACATTAAATTTCGTCTGCGTGTCAGGCGTTCTGCATTGTGGGGGGGGGGTGGGGGGGGGTAGCCTGCGTGTAGACGCCTGATTTTTCTTCCTCATTCCTCGGGCTGCAAAGCCGAGGTAAGCTTTCGCCATTGCATACCCATACCCCCCGCCCAAATCCACGCCATATCTCCCTAATTTGTCCAGTGATTAAGTGGCCCAAGTTAACGCCTAGCGGGCGTCTTGTTAAACATAAAAAGCCATTTTTCATTATTTTAAGTGTTCTTTCAAATACAGTAAAAAAAAACTGGAGCGAATTTTCATTTCATAGACACTTTAAAGGCACCATCAATATAATGATAAAGAGTCTCCATGGCAGTGATTCCATAGTGGAGATAAATGCCCCAGTCTAAACGAATAATACTAATATTTCAGTTAATATTACAGATTTGGATATTTCAGTTTTGGTCACGGTCACATGTTCGCATTGCGGACCTATTTTTAGTAATGGTGGCCTAAATAATAGTGATTTCAGTGCTCAAAATACTTACTTCAAAATACCATTTTTTAGTTTTTTTTTACATCGATGATCACTTTCGACCTTGAAATACTATTCTATGCTAAAGAAAATCTAAAAGACGGAGGTGAGAATTTTCATCGTAGTGGCACTTTAACAACCACGCCCCTGATCTAGTCAGAGCCGATTGGCCAATCAAATTACTACAAGTCAAATTTGACTTGACCAGTTGACGGTTGACGGCATATAGACTTGCCTCAACGAATGAACTGGTTATCGTCTACTCATGGCAAACGCTTTGGAAGGTAAATAATATTTATTTACTAAATAGCACTGTCATATAGTTACATACTTCTCATGCATATAGATAACTCGTTCCTAAGGGCAGGTCGTGCGAACTAGTTGTAGCAATTTTCAAGAAGCGAACAGTTTTGGACTACTTTTTCAAAACAGAAGTAACTGTAACGAACCACATTTCAGTAGCGACGGATCGGAAATACCTCGGAAAATACTAACATTTGTTGACAAGTAGTGGTAATTGTAGCTTTCAAAGTACTGGTAGCTGTAATTGAAGCGAATTAAAAATATATCTGTATTTAACCCACCCCTGCTTCTGCATTTAACAGCTCGTTAAAAATACATCGTGCTGCCCGTTTTTATTTTACTCAATTTTAATTTCAGGTTTTAAACGTAATTAATTCTGTACGAAGTTTTCTAATTACGAAGTTTTGTGACTATGAGATACAACGAATATAGACGAATTTAACTCTCTAGTCTGCGGACGAATTTAATTCCATGTGGACACTGATTTTATACCTGGCTAGAGCGTTTTTCATTGTTTTCTGCAGCGTTTTCGTGTGGACGGACCAAATCGATACGAAAACGCAAATGTGGACGCAAAACTTTCCCTGCGTAGTTCATAAAAATCGATCTTAAAACGCATACGTGTGGACATGACATCCCGTAGTATGGGATGTACGTACCTGAATTCGATTTGATAATTAATGTTGTGCCATAGTATTTTATTTCGATATGCTTTTTTCATATTTTGTATTATGTTACGCCAATATTTATTTTCGAATATTTTTACACCAGAATTATGCGGGATTGTTCGCCCCAAAAATGTTATCAGAATCTCTGATAGACTTTCTTAAACGAAAAATAACTTTATCATAATGCTGAGGCGATAGATAACTTAACATTATAGTTAACTTTATTGGTACAACATGTTTATTTATGCAATAAGACATGTGTTTGTCTTCTTTATATTTTGAATGGAACATCTTTGCGTATGACATGTTTACTTTTGCGTGTGAAATTGAAACATGGATTATGCGCTGTTAATTATATTTTGACAACATAGCTTCATAACTGTCAAGGTAAAGTTTATCAAAATAAATCATGTTTACCCATAGTGGCCCACAAGGGTCACGGCAAAATCGCTATATCTTGCGGCAAAATTGCTATTCTCACGGCAAAATTGCTATTCTTTATACGGCAAAATTGCTATTCTTACGGCAAAATTGCTATTCTTACGGCAAAATTGCTATTCTTACGGCAAAATTCCTATTCTTACGGCAAAATTGCTATTCTTACTGCAAATTTGCTATTCTTACGGCAAATTTGCTATCCTCACGGCAAAATTGCTAATCTTAAGCCTGTTTTCCACTAGGCGGAATATTCCGCGCGGAGCGGAATTTTTCTTTGTTTTGTGAGTCATCGGGCAGAACTAATGAGAAAAGACAAAGAAAAATTACGCTCCGCGCGGAAAATTCTGCCTAGTGGAAAACAGGCTTAAGGGTGTGACTATTCCGCGGAACCTATAAGAAATGTATTGCTTATAGTTCATAAACATTTTTTTCTTGAATAATTTAACTAGTTAAGCAGTCACAATTTCCGTTCGGAATTTTTACTTCCGCCGCGCAGTCGATTGTACTTGTTACTGCTTTCAATCTAGGTATGTAGTGAACATTCGTAAGCGTAGCATATAAACAGGCGATTAAGAATTGTACTGCACGGTGGAAGGAAACTGGATCCGACCGGAAATTTCAGAAAACAGAATCCTAACCCATATGAGCTTACCGTACGTATTCCATATATGGAAGGTTCCATATGAAGAGCACATACATTGCCCTCGTACCAGCCCACTGTATGTATGCAGTTATTGGGATTGTTAACACATTACTGAGCGCATGCGTCTTAAAACAGCCAATTTTTAACCCCACATGCTTAGTCTCTTGGGGGTTCGAGTTGGGTCGTGTCGTAAAGCTCGCTAGGCGGGGGTTAGGCTGAGAAAACTCGTTAGGCGGGGGGTTAGGATCTTTGTTGTTTTGGGGTCGGTTACAATCCAATAATTTACTGCTTCTAAACTAGGAGACTTGTACGAGGGCAATGTATTTGCTCGTTTATCCATATATGGAATACGTACGGTAAGTCCCTTATCATCCGACCGAAAGTGACACTCAACCTCATGGGTCTCATCTCCGCTCGCCGCCCGCCCCCAGCCTCGTCCCTCGGCGCTTGTATGACGTTGCGCGGGCTTTGCGTGGGACGCGTGGACGTGCTGACAGGAAAATACTGTGTAGCGCCTCGCAGAAACCGTGTCGATTTCTGGAGCGGCTGTCGATTTCTGGAGCGGACTGTCGATTTTCTGGAGCGGACTATAAAGGAGCGACTTCACAAAGTTACAAACGCCATTGAGAAGCAGTTTTGGCTTTTGGTCTCGAAAAATGGATGATATTGATGAGTCTTTTAAAAGAATAACTGTTTACAGGTAAATATATGCAAATATATGGATTTATAAATATTTAAATTTATAAATATTTAAATTTGGCCGCCAGCTGTATCAGAAATATAAATATTCAAGCGTTCCCACACTACGTGGCATTTTAATGTCATTGATGGAACAAATTTATATTGTTCGCTGGTACACAACGAAATATTTAACTATATTTTACGACATTTTATTGTGTTGAAAATATTATTTGCTGTAACCATGCAGTTTGATAACTAGGAAATATAAATTTTGTGGTAAAAAAGCAGTATTTACAAGCAGAACTTTATCAGAACAATGCTCGATTGTTGTTTATTTTGCTTCCAGTTCCAGAATATGTCAGAACTTGAGCTGACTTGATCATATTAAAACAAAAGTTAAATTTAAAATAAGTTTCGTCTTGATAAAGATTCACCTGTTCTGAACACAATTCTGAACACAATTGTCCCTTGGACACAAAACCTTTCCAGCTGAGAAAGCTTTATGTACAGGTCGTTCCACTCCAGAGATAATCGAACGCACGCCGTCGTCAAAACCTTATTTATATTTGTTTCGGAACCTATTAATTTCGGAATTTTCTTGCATACTATCCGCCATCTTGAAATGCAGATTCTCCGAGGCGCTTCCCGCCGAATTTCAGCGTCCCCCCACGCGTGTCCTCCACGCACGCGTCAAACGTCATACAAGCGCCGAGGGACGAGGCTGGCCCGCCCCCACAAGTGACACTTTGACAGCTCAATTAGTTAAATTATTCAAGAAAAAAATGTTTATGAACTATAACAAATACATTTCTTATAAGTTCTGCAAGTTCCGCAGGTTCCGCGGTCTGCAGTTCCGCTGAATAGTCACACCCCTATTCTTACGGCAAAATTGCTATTCTTACGGCAAAATTGCTATTCTTATGGAAAAATTGCTATTCTTACGGCAAAATTACTATTCTCACAGCGTCCGGCTTACAGTAAAACCGAGCTAATTCTTATGTACCCATCAATAGCGCTCCGTCGAGAAGTATGAGGTGTGATATCCGCCAAAATTAATCATTGGATTTTGTCATTAAACATGCATTTATGAAGTTCGTAATTAAACTTTAACATCCTATGGCCAGTGGAATCGTGACATGACATCCGTATTTGCAATTCGGCTATTTGACATTTGATTATGCACTTGTGACATTTAGTTATGCAATTATGATATGCTGAATTTCGTTCGGCATGACACTCAGAAACGAAATTAAGGATTTGACGGCGGAGGAAGCCTGGTCACCAGTAAAATGGCAGAAGAAAGCTAGACAAGTAATATCAATATTCACGAGGAAATACGAATCCAACAAACGAATGTGTTGAATGCTATCTTGAGGCAACTAGAATCCGAAAGTGTTGACGACAATATAATAGATGCTTTCAGTTTGCAATATCGTCTCGATTAATGGCTCCACGACACAGTAATAAGATACGTCTATTCCCAAATTGTTGATGAGATGGTCGTGAGCAAGAGAATGTCTTCTGCACAGGACTTCTGATAGCAACCCTTGTAGCGTTACTATGGCAAAAATGTGTTTACTGGAGAAAAAGATGGACCACAGTTTCAAATACCTTTTGAACAACTGGAATTTCTATTGGAAAGGAAATTTAAAATAACTGAAATCGCGCAACTTTTCGATGCAAGCGTACAGTACAATTGAAAGGCGCTTACACGAATTTGGACTCTGCAAGAGCAATATACACGTCTTCGTCAAATTCCGAATTAGATTCATCGATAGGTAATATCCTAAGAGATTTTCCAAATGTTGGTTGCAAAAGAGTTACGGGTCTTCTATGAGCCGGGGTGTGTATGTTCAGCAGTTTTAGTCTTAAAATCTCGCTAGTCTTAAAGCCTCCGCCTTTGCATAACTTGGGAAAAACCTCTTCCAATTTAGCCTTTATATCTGCAGCATCGGCTTTCCAATTGAAACAAATCAGTTCTTTCGGCCTAGGCCTGCTTGTTGCAGTTTTGTCTTCAAAACGGGTCCTACTAATTACTGCCCGGGACTGCCCGAGACTGCCCCAAAATAAATATTGACTGCCTGAGACGATATATTACTGCCAGAGACGGTTTACATCTATATTATAATAAAAATAAACAGAGCCCTTTCTAAGACTCGTGCTCTCCCCCCCCCCCCCAGGGGGGGAGGCCCGAGTAATTATAATGAAGAATGGTGATCGGAAATAATGGCACCGGAAAAGTAACAACGGGAAAATGGTACCGGTAAAAATAGCACCGGTAAAAGTGGCACGATTTTTCTTACTCTGACGGGAAAAAACGGCACCAAAATCATGAAAGTCAAGAAATTTATATGAGTAAAAAAACAGACTATATTGCTCAATTTAATACATATAACACGAAATTCAAGTTTTACACGCATGATTATAACAATCTAAATAATATGCCTATATATGGTATTTAAAATCGAACGGAAAATCTATTTCTATAAAATTGGTTCTTCAAAGCGGCGGTGCCCACTTTTTTAAACAGTTTTATTTTAAATACAAACGGAATTCCCAAATAATGTTGAATGGAAATGATAATTAATGATATGACTCAACTATATTAACAAAATTGCAAGCAAAAATTGCCTGAGTAAACATGCAGGGCTTTTGTATGTATAGCTTTCGATAAAAAACTGTACATTTGATCAAAATTTCAGCAAAATTCCCTTAACCATGTTCTCATATTTATACTTTGATATATTATTGTTAGAAATAGTTATGACTTATGGCGTTGCGTGCTATAAACTGACGTAAGCACTTTTGACAGTCGCATTTTTATAGAAGTTTGTTTTGACAACTTATAAATCTTTTTAATTTATTTATTGAACAATAAATCGTTACTCAGCATTATTATAACCTCCTACAGTTTCAGAAATCAGCCCTGGCAGTCTCGGGCAGTATTTAGTAGGACTGTTCAAAACCAAAGAATAATTAAAATCCTTAAACCAAAGAATAATTAAAATAATTAAATAACAACAATAATTAAATTAAAAACAACACGCAATAGGAACATGCAAACCACGAGCCTTGTTACAATTCACGCACACCGATTTCCATGTCCGAGAGTCCTCATGGTCGTAACAATTGGATAACGCAGTAACATAATATTTCCTTAAGTTAGTTTTGAAAAACGATAGAGTGTTTGTTGTTTTGCGAAGGATATTAGGTAGGATGTTCCAGATTCTAGTAACTCTATTCATATAGGAGGTTTGGTAAAGTTTTGTACGACAAAAGTGTTGTTGAAAAATGATATCATCAGCAAAAGCTGAGGAACGTATTGCTTTATTACATGATTTACGCTTGGGTAACACTTCGGGATCAATGTGAACCAAACCATTTTCTGCCTTGAAAAGCATAACCAAATCCAAGAACTCATGCCAGTAGCAAATGGGAAGCAAATTAGATTTTGTTAATCTCTCTTGATATGTTTCAGTGCAGCGAAATGGCAAGTTAAGAATAAACTTGGTGGCTCGGCGTTATACTCTCTCCAATCGCTTGATGAGCAAACTAGTTTGAGTGTCCATATTTGCGTTCCATATCCAAGGTGAGAGCTTACCAAAGCCAGATACAATGAACGACGAGCAGAAGCGCTCTTGATTTCCGCAGTCGATCTCCGAACGTATCCCAGTAATTGATTGACTTTAGCACACTGGACTAGCCCTGTTTTTTTCCATCCGAGATCGGATGAAATCCAAACGTTTACATATATATATAATTACACATATATAACCAGTGGATTTATAACCACTGAGGCCAACAGCTGCATGGACCGACCAACGGCCGCCCTGTCCACACTTTTTGATACGGTTAGGCCTTTTGTCCACACTAAAACGCTCTCCAGAGTGGAGACATTTGAAAACGGAGGATCGTACTGGTAGTACTGGTGTGGACGGCGAAAACGAAGCTTTTCGAAAACGGTGACGTAACGATGATGATGTGAATTTGGTCCCAGTCACCTGCGGCCTTTCATCCAAAATGGCGTCCGAATTCGCACTCGCGTGTCCCTAATGGCATCTCATTGATCGATAAATATAGTAACACTGCGATGACGTACTCAGATTTCGAGTAGCTCTCAGATTTCGAGTCGCTTGGTTTAATACCGGTATCACAATCTGTCACCAGATCATTGATCGCACTTTATATGAATTCGCAATAATGATTAATTTATAACGTAACAAGGATTTATTTGAAAATAACTACCATGAGAAAATATCAGTAATCAGTTTAAAACTATCCATATAGTGACAATTGCACAGATGCCAACTACGGAATACACTTCACACTATGCACTTAGGGGATATCACAGAAGAATCTAACTTCATTCCTATTGGTTTAAAATTGAATGCATTTTACGCAGACGCGCAGTGACTTTTCTAAAAGCTATTTTCTCAGCAGTGAGGAAAAAATCTCTCTTCTGGAAGCACGCTTTTGGGACGACAAATATGTTTACCGTTTTATTCAGAGAATTGAAAACAAACACTGTTTGAAAATCGTGGAGTTTAGCGCTGTCCTTCAATGAAACTACATTGAATGCGTGTATTTTCACAGGAAAAATACGGTAAATGTATTAGAGGCAGAGGTGAGATTTTGTCCTCACTGCTGAGAAAATAGCTTTTAGAAAAGTCCCTGCGCGTAAAATGCATGCAATTTTAAACCAATAGGAATGAAGTTAGATTTTTCTGTGATATCCCCTAAGTGCACAGTGTGAAGTATTTTCCGTAGTTGGCATCTGCGCGATACTAGATACAAAAAGGTCGCTATATGGATAGTTCTAAACTGATTACTGAGATTTTCTCATGCATGGTAGTTCTTTTCAAATAAATCCTTGTTATGTTATAAATTAATCCAAATTCATATAAAGTGCGATCAATGATCTGGTGACAGATTGTGATACCGGTATTAAACCAAGCGACTCGAAATCTGAGAGCGTCTCGAAAGCTGAGTACGTGTTACTATATTTATCGACCAATGAGAAGCCGGAGCAGGTCTCTCCGTAATGGCATGTTTCGTACTGATGTTGTTGTCTTTATTATCGAGTTTGATTGCCTGTTTGGAGTTGAATGTAGCGTTGTATCATCTCCAAACCATATTCCTTGCGATTATATAAAGTATATTTATACTTTCATTGATGTTGTTGTGAAATATGGCCTGGCAGCGTCCACGATGCGATCGAATATTTGCTAATTCCAAGTTGTTGGAACTGAAACAATGGTGTTGGGATACCTGTGCCACACCGCAAAAGGGATTATGGGACAGAACTCGTGTTGGGGCCACTGACCTCTATTTAACAAATAGATTCCATTTTGCCGTTGTCTGTTCAGTTATAGATGCACAGATGACGTCAGAACGTGGTAAGAACAAAAAAGTGGCCCACGAGACGATAGTCGAGTGGGTCACTGATGTTCTTACCATGTTCTGACGTCCTCTGTGCATCTATAACTGAACAGACAACGGCAAAATGGAATCTATTTGTTTTATACAATAAAAATTGAAAACAAACCATTCAAAAGGCTTATTAGCTCTTCGATAATTTCTGGGGCATGAAAAAAGATATGTCGTGAGCTGACGTGATCGTGCATCTGTGTTCTAATAGATCATGGCTAACAACCAATGAGAATGCGCATAGTAAACAGGTTATTGTATAAATATAACTGGACTGCTTGCTCTCGCCAAAAAGTGTCGTAAAAACGATGGCGTCAGCTGGAGTCTATTTTTTCATGGTAGCGACCACTGACCTGTATTAACAACAGTCTGTTGGCGAATTATTAGGCGGCAAATGTTTTTACTTTGAAAAATTAAATACAAATATACAGTATTTTTCTCGTTTTATGCTTTTAAGGTGGTTTTTAAAGCAACGTTTTTTGACCAGATAACATTTTGACATCAATGTTTACTGGGTTATTTCGGCCGGCTTACTTTTTAAAAAATAGTAAATCCAATATCTATTCAGCATTCTTTTTTCTGTAAATCTAAAGTTTTTATAGATAAACAACCTTGAAGAACAAAAGCAACAAGTTCGCACTTTATATCTCACCTGAGGTCTGAGGATAAAAGTATAAAAAGAGATTGTCATACAACCGAAAATAATTTCATACGTCCTCCGAGTGTTGACAACTAGTGTTGACGGCTTTTAGAATTTAGTGAAGAGGGAAAACTGCCGTTTGTATCCATAGTTATCGTATAAAACAAATTTGATTGGTCGTTGGACAAACTTGCGCCAACAACAATAATAATAATAATATGTAACATTTATATAGCGCTAATACATTGCTGACCTTAGCGCTTTACAATTATAAAAATACTAAAATAAAATAATTAAAAGATAGCTATAGTACAATCGAGTATCTAAACTGTCAACTACAAACTATAAGCACATTTAAAAAGGTGTGTCTTTAACTTAGATTTAAAAACATTGCTGCAGGATCGTATTTCAACAGGGAGTTCGTTCCATAATTCTGGAGCAGCTACGGAAAAAGCTCTGTGTCCAAAGGACTTCAAATTAAAATCCCGTTTGGTAAGACGCCACCGATCTGAAGATGAACGTAACTGTCTACGCGGGCAATAATATTCCAAAAGTTCCTGTAAATACAGTGAAAAGTAAATCCAATGTTCCGGTATGACAAGTAGTCACTACCATGAAAAATAGACTCCAGCTGACGCCATCCTTTTTACCAAGCAGTCCAGTTATATATAGAGGGAGGTCAGTGGTTGGGGCTGGCGGGTTTTATATTTTTCTGTTTTTAAGTTTTTATGTTTATGGTTTACGAAATAAAGAGTTTTTATAAATACATTCTAGTGTAGTCTGGTTTTCTACAAAGCTTAATAATTATTTAAAAATGGAACTATCCCGCCACTAAAAAGAGTAGTTGTAGAAAATGAAGAAGCAATTCCTGTGTTCCTCTTGGGGGATCCTGCATATCCGTTAATACCGTACATTATGTAAGAGTTAATTACTGAGAACGAGGGATGTATGCTATATACAGCCCCGACCGACGTTCGAGGTAATTAACGTTATTTCCTGATTGAGTAGGTTTTTTCCCACCTTGGACAATGATTTTCCTAGTTTTTTCTTCATTTATTATCTAATTATTATTCATAGGGCTGTATGCTATATACAGCCCGCGGTACATCAAAGAAAACCGACTCAATCATGAAATAAGAAACTAAAGAGTATGCCAACGGTGGAGCAAGCCCTCAAGAGCAGTATTATGGCTTGAGGTTGTGCGGTGCCAATCCAGAATGGTCATTGCGATTGATGGCCAGGTTTTTAGCGCGGTTTTGCCGCCGGAGAATAGCAAATTTGCCGTAAGAATTAGCGTGGTTTTGCCGTGAGAATAGCAATTTTGCAGTAAGAATAGCAAATTTGCCACAAGATATAGCGATTTTGCATTACGGACATCCATAACTATTTTCAAATATTTTTACATTGTGACTGCCTTTCTTGAGCTGAATTTTCAGCCCAGGTGGGTGCTGAGTATTTGTACTCTCCCTCTCTCTATCCCCGCTCCCAAAATGTCGGCTAGCTATTTGACGGCTATTGTTCAAATTTTTATTTAAAAAATATTAATGCCGACCTACCTACCTTATATTTTTTCAAGATCTAACCGGAACCACACTAATTTCAGCATTAGAGGTGTGGAATTTAGGCATGTCATTTTGAATTTTACACATACTTCCAGTCGTTGTCTACCGGGAAAAGGTCGTTCATTTTCAATGTACGTCATGCCTTGGCATCAACAAAAGTAAAACAATCTTTGTCACATGCACACTTTTGAAACATTCGTGTCACTGACTTGCAGTCTGGCTATAATAATTATAAGAAATTATCTGGCATTTCACTCAATTAAACTGCATGTTCTAAGGATTTTTGTCGGTTAAATATTGGTGGTAATCTTCAAAATTTACGACGAAATTTGTGGGCCACAAATACACGGCGTGCGAGGTCTGGGGACCATGGATGGGGAAAATCCCGCAGGGGATTAGGTGAAGAGCCGCTAGCTAGCCTGCGTACAGACGCTCGCGGGTGCAAACAGGCGGCGCTAAGCCAAATTCTGTGTTCTGTAATTTATGCCGATTATTCGCAATGCTTATAGATTGTGTTTATGCCTTTAGTAGACTTGCTCCAAGTCTGCCTCTTGATTGTTTCGGGTTTATTTTAATTTCGGGTTTATTTCGAGAGTGGTTTGGTTTCAAAGACGGGTTTGTTTCAAGATTTTGAAAAGAACCTGTCTCGAAACAAAGTAACAAACCGTACTCTCGAAACAAACCCGTCTTTAAACAAACCCGAAACAATCAAGAGGCAAACTTGGAGCAAGTCTATGCTTATAGCAACTAACGAGTGTTCACTAAAAGTTTAAGAAATCATATGAAGAGCAAACTTAGTTCTAATAGACAAATAGATAAAACGAAATCGGCACTCGACGGCTACCTGGAAATATCGTATGATTAACAATTCGATTCCCGCATCTCTTCGACTGTTTGATCATCCTCGAACCAAAATTATGCCGACTATAAACAGTCATCCTTTGCCAAGTATTAACAAACTCTTTAATAGTCTCGTTTACAAGGAATACGTTGAGGCGGCTGAGAAACTGTCATTGGAAACGGAAGTATTTAGTTCTTAACCAATTAAATATCACGTATTAACTACATTTTCTAAGCGACCAATCATGGTCTACTATCTAAATTCCGTATAGTAGCTACGTCACAGAGAACCTTTGTGAGAACCTTTTACAAACCTTTTGTGAGAAATGGATCCCTGCCGCGGCAACATTTTCTCCCTCGCTTGCGAGGGGATAATATATATTTTAGCTATATCTTAGATATCTATATATTTATTTGTATATTTCATAGTATTTAGTATAGTGTTTTCTAATTGTAACCGGTACAGTTTCCCGGTAAAAAATTGAAAAGTATAAAGCAATTCCCTTATTAGGTGCAATTTTATATTCAATAAACCGTTAATATTAATAATAATAATAATAATCCCCTCGCAAGCGAGGGTGATAATCTCGCCGCGACAGGGATCCATTTCTCACCGAAAGTTTATATATATATATGTAAAATGGTAGGTCATCTCCTTATAAGGAAGTAAAAAGTCGTCTTGGGTGATTCGTTTGACTTGCTCGACCCCAAACCCCAACCCCTAAAAATCCGCCGGCTACGCAGGCTAATAATATAATAGAACGTATGTTATGTATTTAGACTAGCTAATTCCAAATCTGTTTTCAGAATTGAAAACGGTTAAATATTGATCGAGATAACGTTCAAAATCTACGTGGTTTTGTTGTTGCAGGATTTGTTAACGACAGCGCGGTCTGGGTATTGCCCATGCCAGGCTACCGTCTAAAGCAGCCTACCATGGGTTTGGAAAAAAACTCTAGGGGTGTGATGGGGGTGGAGGGTGGGGTTTACTGATAGAAAAGGCGAGCGAGGGGATTATTGCGTATTCGTATTTCTAGTAATAATAATAATAATAATTTTTATAATTATGTTAGACAGGGATAATGAAATCCTATCCAAGGGAACCTTTGTGTGGGCGTGTTTTGGTAAAACAAAATATTACCATGGTAAGTTACAGGCAAAGGAAATAATTAAACTCTTTCTTTTAATTGAACTGTCAAATATATTGAAATTTATAGACAATAGATAGTCAGATTTATACATAATGTACATGTACTATAATATATATATATATATATATATATATATATATATAGATTTTCGCTTACCTCAAAACTGGTCTGCTACAAACTTGTTTCAATCTGTAAAAAACATCTGAAGATTCTTTTTACAGATGAAATAAGTTGTAGCAGACCAGTTTTGAGGTAAGCGAAAATCTATTATTTGCTCTAACTTATATGTTGTTGAGCACTCTTTGCATTTCGTAGACCAAAACCTACACATATATATATATATATATATATAAAATATATATATATATATATATATATATATATATATATATATATATATATATATATATAATATATATATATATATATATATATATATATATATATATATATATATATATATATATATATATATATATATATATATATATATATATATATATATATATATATAATATATATATATATATATATATATATATATATATATATGATACTGAGACGTCAGCCATTTTCAACCGATAACCCTTTGGTATCTTTTCGCCGTCATAAAAACATTCGTGACTCCTTAGCACCAGCGGGAACATTTTCTTGCGGCAGTTCCCGCTGCAACACATGCCCTTTTCTCAATCCCACTACAGTTATTACTGCCCCCAAATTCAACCACACAATCCGTCATACTTTTTCATGCACCTCCACCAACATCATTTATTGCATTTCTTGCGCGCGATAAATGCCGTAAAAATCTACATCGAGTGAAACTGGGCGACGTCTTTCAGACAGGTTTGCTGAACATCTTCGTTCCGTGAGGAACAATGATGTTGACAAACCTGTAGCCCGCCATTTCAACAGCTCTAAACCATTTGGTTTCAGACATGAAAGTCTGTGCCATCCTTCCCATCTCAGGTGGTAACGATAACCGCAAACGGCAAGAGAAGCGTCTCATTTTTAAACTTGGCAACCACACATCCTCTTGGTCTTAACGAACGTTTTTCTTTTATTTAATTTCCTACAAGTTTTTGGTTATTTTAGTTTTGCTTGGAAACCTTTTATTATTATTAATTTTTTATTATTCGCGTATGCACGTTCATTCCTTTTCAAGTTTTTGTTTCTTATGCTAATATTATCGCCTAATCCCCTTTAATATTGGACCTGTCATTTCTCCGCCCCCTCAGTCTGCTTGCTGATCGACTGTTAAAAATAGCAATATGATCTAACGTTTCCCATCTCATTAATTATTAGTTTGTTTATGCCTCCCGTGCATTTGATTGGCTACTTTCTACTTGTGACACCCTTTTGGCATATATATATAAGCCCTATTTAATTTCATTTCATCTCGTCTTACTCTGATGAAGGGCTCCGCTCGAAACGTCAGTATCTCGTCACTAAAACCTTGGCAGTTTACCACCTTTTCACTTTGCTATATATA
>JAYKKM010000228.1:1405000-1472500 GCA_035772405.1 Chrysogorgia sp. JL179-B06
TAACTTTTTCAAGGCAACATTGTTATACATATAGTCATATAGACATACATTGTAAGATGCACACTGCTGTTTTGTAGAATTAGGATCCATCATCTCATCTTCTACATCATCGACTCATGATTAGTCGGATCCCACAGGGCATTATCTCCTAATGGTTTCTCTTCTCTTTTAGTGAATTGTCTGTCACTTTCCTTTCTTATCTTTCACTTTCCTGTCCCCCGGATTGCGAATTCTCTCGTATAATCTTGAAGTGTGACTTGTCTCGTATAAATACTTTTCCGTTGTCAAATCGGGCAGTCACTGCATTTCCACTTATTTAATTTGATGACTCTGCCTGCAATCGCGGCTCAATTGGTCTGTTTCATGTTTGAGGATTTTCGGAATCTCTGGCAAGATTCCAAGTCGCATCTTTCTATCAAACATCAGCTCGTATAGACTTTTCCCTGCGGTATTTCATCTCCTATAGTCTTGTTTTGCAATCCTCTCCATCTTCTTCAGATTTTGCATGAATTTCTCCGCTTTGCCATTTCCTCTTCGATGCCTAGGTTTTACTGGTTTATGGATAAATTCTCTCTCTTTGGCATATCTCCCGAATTTATGACCACTGAATGGAGCTTGAGCTCGTTTAATACTGTGCCAAACGTCGAAAACTACAATTCGGGGATTGGTTTCACACAGGAAAACGTCGACGCTGTCGATGTACAACGGGATAGCGGCTGCATATGCAATCGTGTGCCAGGGACTTGGCGGCAATGGCGTTGATTGAAGAGGCTCGTCCTAAGTACGATCATGTACTGCTTGAACAATTCTTTACAATCTCTTTACCGAGCTTTGCAATGCGAGGAAACCAGATCTTTTCTTGAAGAAGTTTCAATGTGCGGGTTTCACCTGGTTTCACCAATCTTCATGTGGCATGCTTTCTCGACAAATCTTCTCCAACTGTTCATAGTATGAGTATATTGATTTTTATGAGTATGAGTCGATCACGAAGTATAAGGTTGCCCTATTTATCCGAGCCAGAGGCGGCATGTTTTACGCGTTCGACTATTCAGTTTATCACTCTTAGTTGAACGGAAAACCCAACTGATAGGGATTCCGAGGGCCTACGATTTAAGGTCGTTTTCCGAAAACACCCGAACGTCTTACTGGTGTTATTTCAAAGTGAGTGGTGGTCCAACCACTTACTGAGTGGAAGGATTTGAACCCAGCCATTACACCACAACAGCTGGTTCATCGGCGAAATAAGTCGGTCTTGATAAAGGATTGCTTCTCCAATAACAGATAGGTCGAACACTATTCCAAGGAATCTTGAAATTCTTGGATCTTTCCCATATTTCTTTCAATGGTTGTTTTGAATCACTTCTTTCAGGAATTGGTCGTCCTCGTATTCTTTTGACGTTCTGGAAAGATATTCATCTTTGTTCTCAGAAACAAAAGTTTTCAATCCTTCATCCAAATCGTTTACGGATCTCACCATGGAAATATCACTCTCTGTTCATTCAAATCCGTTGTCGGCGATGTTTTTTCGACTCTCTTCTCGTACTTTACTACATCTAGACCTTATATTGTCGCTCGGCTGATACGCAATGGTGCTCTTACCATTGGATTGTTGAAAAGATGCACAAGCGGCTTGCAATCTGTGATGATCTCAAATCTTGGTGCTCCTGCAACCAAGTATTTGTAGAAAGCGTGTACACATGCAAACTTGATCGCAGTTATAAGCTTCGAACCGAGCCTTGACTGATGTTGTCTCGACATCAGTCAAGGCTCGGTTCGCAAACATGACACATCTTCCATTGTCCCTCACCATCTTGCTGGTATAATTATGGCACAGAGTCCTCCAGGAACATTGCTTGACCTTTCTGTCTTCTTTCTAGCGTCTACGTAGATTCTTATTGGTCTTCTAGGAACTAAGTAAGCAAGTTTGTTCCGTCAAGCTGCTCTTCAGATTATCGAAAGCTATCTGTTCTGGATCTCCCCAGCGGAAAGGTGATGTCGACTTCGTTAACTGTCGTAGTGGTGCAGCAATTTGAGCAAAGTCTGTGATGAATCATGACATATATCCCACCATCTGCAGAAAATTTCTTACTCCTTCTTTTGAGCTGGGCTCCCCACATTCTTACAATGCTTCATCTTCGATGGTTTTATATACTTCCCCCATAGAACTCGATCTCTTCCTTTCCAAACTCGCACTTCTCCAATCTCAACGTTAAACCATGGTCTTGTAGACGTGTTAGAACCAGGTTTAGTGTTCTGTTGTACTCATTCCATTTTCCACCAAATCAAGCAATCATCTCGGTTACTCTTTACACGAGGGATTCCCGCGAATCTAGTACGTTATCCATCCTTGCGCAAGCGTCTCGTGTTTTAAATTTCCCCAGGGCGTGGCCTACAAATAGACGAGTTATCAGCAACATTTGGAGACTGCAAAGTGTTCTCACACCTCGACATGAATAATGGCTATCGTCGGATAAAAGTTGACTAGGAGTAAAAGAAGTACTTAGTGGTAACCAGGTACGATCCATTCGGAAATCTGTGGTAATACGAACATCGTCGTCCCCTTTCGGTGTAATCACAAGCAGGTCGTTATATATTCCCTCTTCGACGAAGTAATCGAGTTTGTTCTTGGTTCGTATTCGTTCAGGTCACCTTCTGGCTCGGATCCATTTTTGTTTATTGACAGGATTTTATCGCCCCATAAACCAACACGCGGCCGCTTTCTTATCTTCTGGTTTTGTGATATCGTAGTAATACATTTGAACAAATCTTCCAGATTACCATTTACATATAGTCTCTAGGATATCTTCATCACGTTCGAATTCTTCGATTTTCAATGCTTTCCTCGGTTTCGGAGGCATATTGACAATGTTTAATCCTCGTCGCCAATGTTATAAAGTTAAAACAACACGTACGCGTGCAGATTTATTGAAGTAAACTACGGTTTAATCAAAATGGATTTCGACCCACGAGAGCGACAGTTACCCAGATCCCAGGCAGGCGCTTCATAGCAGAGGAAAAGAAGAACCATCGTCCTGCTGTTTTAACATTCATTGACTTCAAAAAAGCCTTTGATTCAGTTCATCGAGGCAAGATGATGAATATACTCAAGCCCTATGGTATCCCGTCGAATCTGCTTCATGCCATAGAGAGTACGTACACTATTACAAAAGCCAAAGTAGTGACACCAGATGGGGAAACACAAGAGTTTGATATCCTTGCTGGAGTTCTGTAGGGAGACACCCTTGTACAATTCCTCTTTTTTATTGTCTTGCCGGATTATGCGCTTCGACATTCTACATAAGGCAAGAAGCTGAACTTGGATTCACTATTACTCCAAGGAAATCCAGTAGGATCCCGGTTGTAACTCAGACAAACTTTGATTTTGCTGATGATATCTGACTGTTGTGTAACCAGACAAATCAGGCTCACGAACTACTTATACGGGTGGATGCAACAAAATAGGGCTAGGTATAAATGTTAAGAAGACAGGTAATGACCTACAATATCCCAGAATGTGATCCACTGATTACAACCTCAGGAAAGGTGATTAAGCAAGTCATTGATTTCAAGTGGGACTATGGATCGAATCCACTGAAGTAGACATCAAGATGCGGAAGGCATTTTGTCTGGAAGGCCCTCAACAATATGAATCGTATATATATGGAAGTCCCACATGTCTCGCAAGGTCAAGCTGAGCTTTTTCACAGCTACTGTGGAATCGGTGCTTCTCGATGGGTGTATCCACGGAATTGGAGAAGTCACTTAATGGCTGTTATATATATGTGCGTATGCTTAAAACAGTTTTGGGAGTCAGCTGGAAACAGCATATGACAAATGTTGAACTATATAGAGAACTTCTCAGAATTGGGGACAAGGTTGCATATAGGAGGATGCGACAAGCTGGGCACTGTTATCGACACCAAGAGTTACCAGCCAGTGGTCTAATACTATATGGGAACCAAATCAAGGACACCGAAAACGTGGGAGACAGAGGAGAATATATGTTGACATACTGAGAAGAGATAACTGGAGTGGAGGACTCAAACAAATTATCAGGATGTATGATGGACCGAGTTGGCTGGAGGATTACTACTATGGCCCTACTGAGGCCAACCTAATAATAATGGAAACTTTATTAAATGAATTTTTTCTAAACAAACAATTGTGAATCTTACTCATAGAGGTAATTTACAATCGGCTACTTGAATCACAACTAAGTCACTTAAAGAAAATTAAAAGTTCAGTAAGTCAGGATTCGCCCATTCCTTATTTCTGCAGCAAAATATATAATAAGTTGTTCTGATGGCAATAGATATAATTTTTCTCAGACAATAATTTTGGTGCTTCACATCAACTCCTACATCGTTTAACATTGCTATAAAGGAGATTACACTCTTGCGAAAACACCGAGTGAAACTAATCGAGAGATTGACAAATTTAAACAGTGCTAAAGTGTTCACTTTGTTGTCTAACTATTTCTGTATATTTGGATTTTTTGCGCTCTACGTTGTTTTGAAGGTTGGATTCAAATCCCACGGTAAGTTCGACTATATATAGACATCCCTTTGAAGTAGATAGGAGTAAATCTGGACGATATCTGTCACTAGTTATTATTCGGAGGGGCTTTTGAATTCCGGAAGATCAACAAAAAGGTTGGAGCAATTGGCAGTTTGTAGGGTCTTGGCAAGAAAGTTCAGAATAGAGTCGTGTCTCCGCGTAAAACGTTCAATGTATGATTGACATCCTGCAACCACGTGTAGGAGAGTTTCTGGGCGTAAGCAAAAGGAACAGTCAGAACTTGATGATATACCCCATCTTGAAAGGTTTTTGCGGGTAGGGAGAGAGTTCTTGATATAACGCATAGTAAAATTATAGACGTTTTTTGGTAGTTTAGATTGAGAAGAAGACCAGAATTTGTTTAGCTTTGGCAAAGAGAATTTTGTAACATTAGAGAAAAATGAGCCTTGACACGTCAGTTGGTTTTGAAGTTTATCCTCTTGTCCAGAACGGAAATCTTTGATGACTTCCTTGGTAGAGTTGTAAATATCATACTGAATGTTAGTGCTGTTATTAGTTGATTTCCAAAGTTCTTTTATTGATTCATTGGGAGATGTTTTTAAGGCATTTCGAAGAACAATAATAATAATAATAATAATAATAATAATAATGCAAACTTCATTTTATTGATAATTAATAATTAATTTACAATGATAAACCTCACTTTTACAGGTAGTTTACCAATGTCTACTTGAACTGATTTTATATTATAATAACAGATTAGATGTTCATTAGTTCTGGGTTATTCCATTCTTTAATAATAATAATAATAATAATAATAATAATAATAATAATAATAATAAATAATAACTTTCACTGACTATATATTTACAACAGATATGTTTACGTCTTTTTATACATGAATATTTTACGTAGTAGTTAAAACATGAGCGGCCGATGTTTATGGCCAGTTACAATGGCGAGCCGCATGCGAGCCGTTGTAACTGCCCATAAACATCGGCCGCGAATATTTTAACGAACTTGTAAAATGAATAGAATATATGATGCATACTTTGTTTGGAAGTTGTAAAAACGGTACAAACAAATTATTTTAACTCCGAAAAAGCTCAATTTGAGCAAGTTAACTTTGATAAAACATTGATGTTTTATTAATCAACGTTTTATCCTGTGTTAAAGATACTGATTAAATATTAATTTGTTTTGAATTTTCTTCATGAATTATTAATGAATTTTACAAATATATTTAACATAGTAATAAGTTGAGTAAATTGTCATCAAAGAAATAAATTAAGTTCATGTGATTGATTTGTTTCACAACAGAATAAAGAGAATGTCGTAAAATAGTAAATAGAAAGATCGTACTACGCGATGTTTCGGACATGGTTAGAGATATGAGTTCAGATTCATCTGACCTGAAGGACACACAGGGCCGCCGAGGGGGGGGGGGCAATTTGAGAAGGGCCCCCTAAAATTTTTGAAGTTTTGGACATGATGAAGATTAAAGAAAGTATCGGAATCGACGGCAACTGGGTGGGAGTAAGGGTCCTCGACCACTGTGGCGCAGGAGCCACACAAGGGCCCCCGAACAGGCCATTTATTAAGGGGCCCAGAAAGCTCCGCATCACTTCTTGAAACCTATTTTTGAAATATTTCATACTGTATATGTATGGGGGCGGGAGGCCCCAGTAGCTCCATTACGCCTCTCATTAAACATGTTCTTCTGTGATTCAATTATTTATCGCCAAGGTGCCTCTTTTGTATTTTTATTTATATTTTCTTAAAAATAATGGGTATACTACCAAAAAAAACGTGATTTAAGGTCTTTAGATTTTGCTCAAAAATGCCCTCAAAGTGCAGGAAATGCCATTTCAGAGACCCTAAATTCAAAAACTTTCCGTGGAAACAGGCCCCCTGACCCCCTAGAAATGCGGTCACTAAATATTACGTGCGTCCCTCCTTTCAAGAAACTTTGGATCCCCGGCCCACTGGAAATTATGACGTCATCAGGGCCCCCAAAAACGATATTTTGCCCCGGGCCCCAAAGAACCTCTCGGCGGCCCTGAGGACACATCGTACCCTTACTTAAAGTGTGTGTCTATGAAGTGAAAAATTCGCAGGCATTTTTTGCTTTAACGGACAAAGTAGCACGGCAGGAGCGTACAGTTTGCTAGCGAGTTTTGCACTTCATAGACACTTTAACTATATTGAAGTTCTCTTGTTTCTGTTTTTCGTATTGTATCCAATGTTATTGTATAGCCAGGAATCTGTAATGTATTACTAAATACCTGTTCACTTCTTGGACAACAGGTGTTATTTCCAAAATTCAGGGGACGACCGTTACGGTGAATTTTGATGACGGTGATGTGATGAGCTATCGAAATGGCCATCTGAATGGAAGCATAGTGATTGACAGAAAAGCTGAAAGGCACGAGCTTCAAGAAGGTGTGAATGTTATCACCAAGTTGCCCAAGAATAAAAGTCACGTGATGTATAAAGGTTAGAAGATAAGAGTTTTCTTGGTAGTGTGGTAGAGGGTATATAGTACTGGTAGATCTAGTTGCTCCCACCTACATACTAACATATAATAATAATAAAGACGTATTAGGAGCATCATACAATAGTCTCAATGCTCTTACAACAATATATATATTCTTAAAGTTACTTTTAAAACTAATTACAGTTTCATTATAAGATAAAGCCTACTACATATATTAACACTAGGAACAATAACTATTAATTTTATAAAAGAAAAGTCTTAACTGCAGACTTAAAATTACTTAACATTTCAAAGCTTCTAATTTCCTGTGGTAATGAATTCCACAGTTTTGGTGCTGCAACCGAGAATGCTCTGTCTCCATGAGTCACCGTTTTGGATTTTGGCTCGAGTAGCAGATTTTGGGCAGATGATCTCAAAGTACGAGTAGGTTTATATTTAGTTAGCAAATCAGTAATATAAACAGGCGCCTGGCCATGCAAAGCCTTGAAAGGGTAATTATTAGTATCTTAAAAACAATCCGTGATCTCACCGGCAACCAGTGAAGATTACGTAGCGCAGGGGAGATATGCTCCGATTTTTTAACCCCGCAACAAGTCTAGCAGCTGTATTTTGAATTCGTTGTAACTTGCTCAATTCAGTATCTGGTAAGCCATATAGGATGCTATTACAGCTTTTGATGTTATGAATGCATGCACCAACTTCTCACAGTCCTTTTTACTCAAATATTTCCTGATCTTGCCAATATTTCTGATAGCCAAAGTGGCCGATTTACAAATGTTATTTACATGAGTATTTAATTTTAAATGTCTATCAACAGCAACACCGAGATCACGTGCAACCGGTGCGGGTTGGATTATCACATCATTGACACATATTTCTGGCATTGGTTCGCAATGCATATGAACCTTTTCTGTAAAATGCAAAAATACTATTATTTGTAGCGTGTATGGTTTCAAGATTTTTAGCGTGGCTTCAAGTGCAATTTGGTCCGTAAGGTCCGAGTGCGCCTTTTGAGTGATATCTCCCAATATTCGTGGGAGACAAACGAACGTATCCGATTGTTAATTTCTAATAAGGAGGTTTCTACGTTGGTTTCTACGAAGGGTGTACACGTTTGCGTGATATAATATATAGGCATCATGATAATAATGTTTACTATTTATATAGCGCAAATTAGCATGTGTATATGATCAAATGCGCTTTACAACATCGACAATTTATTCTATTACATTCAGTACCTAGTACCCAGTACCCCAATCAATTAACGTTAGCTATTTATTTTTACAGTTTTTATCATCATTAGTTTTCCTAACTATTTATCCTAACCCGCCCTGTCAACTTCCTTGTGGGAGGAAACCGGAGAACCCGGAGAAAACCCACGACTTTCGGCAGAGTGTTGACCAACTCTTTCCACGTGCGATCAAATGTCCGAACACAGGATTCGAACTCTTGACCTCAGAGGTGGGAGGCAGTGGCCCTGACCACTAGACCACCGAAGCCCCTGTGAAATATTGTGCGCATGGCCGTAGGAACAAGGGGGGCCAGCGTCCCCCTAATTGCCAGAAACAGGGGGCTGAGCCCCCCTCAAAATTAGATGTGAAAGCACGAGTTTTTTTCCGCTGCAAGTTAGCGCAGACGTATGACGCAGAGGTAGATTCGATCTTTCTTTGTCCCGGCATCACGGCAAGACTCGACAAGGACTGAAGTTGTCAAGTTAACCAAGATTAATTTTACAGTTAACGCTACTGATGCGAAAACGCCAAAGAACCTCGCAGTTATTGCAAATGTTAGCCATCACCAATGCTTTAATATATATAAAGCTTGCGCGCTTCCCGGCGTTCTCGCTATAGGATGTCCTTACATACAATTATGTACACTAAAATGATGTTGCTTATGATCATAATATTTTGTTGTAAAACTGACCCCAAAATGCAGGAAATCGCGTTTCAGAGAGCTAGAAATAAAAAATATTCCGGTGGAACATGCCCCCGAACCCCCCTACAGGGTTCTCGCGCCTTCAGGGCGCTCCGCCCCCTAACCTAAAACATCTTCCTACGGCCCTGGTCTCTCCACTTGACTCAGTCAGTCTAACATTTATTAGCAAAGCGAAATGGTGGTGAACTGCCGAGATTTCAACCTCGTACCCAGGGCATCTTGCCTCCACGGTGGAGGGTCGGCGAAAATGGCCCTGGGATCGGCTGGTCACATGACACCCAGAATTTCTGGGTGTTTAGATATGATAATTTTTGTGGTCTTTGTTCCATTTCCTTTGTCTACTTTGTTGACCTGAATAAATGAGAAATGTTCAATGTTCTTCAAGTTGTTCATGTCAGCATTCGTAGGCATAAAAGCGGCTAACAAGCTTAATAATTATCCACCATACATCCATTGTTATCTCTTACAAAAGGTATGAAGAAGCATATATCCAATTTAGCGAAACCTATCACTTCTAATTTGCTTTAAAATTTGAAGAAAGCATTCAGATTTAGATTTATTCAGTTTTATGACAAGCCAATCGGATTATAGAATGGACCAGCCGATCCCAGGGCCATTTTCGCCGACCTTCCGCCGTGGAGGCAAATGCCCTGGCCTGGGAACGAGGTTGCCGAGATTTAGTATGAACGAAATAAGCGAAGTTTTAACCTGATGAATTTTACCGTGTCAAAATAAAGATTTGTTACTGTTACTGTTTCCAGAGGCGCCCTTCATTGGTCTTACTCGGATGAAGTGCTCCGAAACGTCAGTGTTTCGTTCCTAAAATTTCGGCAGTTCAACCGACGCAGGGCAGGGGGCTAACAGGTTGTGGTAATTCGTTTAGGGGTCCGGCGGCCGTGTTCCCCCGTGGAATTTTTGATTTTCTAAGCCTCTGAAACGTTATTTCCTGCATTTTTTAACAAAAAAATTAAAATAAAAACAGTGAAAATCATGGTTTTATAGTCGGTCAGTATTTTCTTCCGATGAATTGTTAATTTTCCCACGACAGGGGGTTAAGGTTCCCCGACGGGGGGGGGGCTGTAGCCCCCTGTCGCCCTCTGGCGCCACCCCTGAGTTCACCACCTTTTCGCTTTGCTATATATCCCAAACACTGCCTACTTTTTTCTTCTCACATTTACTACACAGCCTCGCATTTATTATTGACCGTTATTCTCCAATTTCTCCAGTGGACTGAGGAGCTCAGCTGTGAAATTGCATGAACGGGTCACGTCTTCCCAAAGAAGTCCTAGTTGGGAGAACAACTCGCTACCGGTGCTCGCAAGATAAGCAGCAAGATCACTTTTTACTTACTGGCTACCTTTGCGAACCGTGAGGAATTAGCCGAGTTCTTTCTTTTCGACAGCTTTGGTTTTGTCGAGTTGTTCTCTGACTCTGTTGTTAGATTTAGAAAGTAACTGACTTAACCAACAATGTGGCTGACAAATGTGTTGATCGTGAATACGCTCACTTAGTCACTATGCTTACTGCTGAACTGCACACGCTGATCGCGGTAGACCTATACTAAAAGATGACGAGCGATTTCCAGACGGTTGGTCCGCGATCTCAATGAGACTATAATGATGCTAAAAGTATAGATACTTGGACTCGGTAATTCCAAATCTGTTTTCAGAATTGAAATCGGTTAAACACTGGCCGATATAACGGTCAAAATCTACAATTAGTAAACATGCGTATATCTTTTTCCGATTTGTGATCAACGAGATTGATTTGTGATCAACAAATACATGGCGTGCGAGGTCTGGGGACGCAAAATAATATTTTGGGCTCGCATTTTGAGTTTGCCTAAGTACCAGGCCTGGTTAGGGTTAGAAAACTCGTTAGGCGGGGGGTTAGGGTTATTTATTATAAGTAAACACATGGTTTTGAGGGATATTAGATGGCTGATGTCCGCTTTTCGTTTGTGAGCGATAAAGAAGTTGCCGAAGCAAATGAAAACCGAGTTCCTTTAAGCACCAAAAGACATACATTGTGGAGTAGGAACAAATCAATTAGTTCTTTGAGGCATATTTTTAATGAATATTGGATGAGGGATGTTTACTCTAAATGTCCCTCATCCAGTATTGATGAGGGAAATACGACAGTAAACGACCCTGTTAAAACAAAAGAAACCGAGGTGACTATGTTATTACATGGTTAAGTGACAAAATTCTGACGATTATGTAGCTCCCCTGGCATTTTAGCTAATACGTTACACAGGAAATTTAAGGGGTTACGGTTATAATGATTGCAGTTAGGACCTCCAGATCGATCGAGTTCTGTCCAATGTCCAGTATATAAGAGATATATACAGTACGCCACGCTGCCAGACCAAAACTGGCCCGAGTCAACGCCTAGCGTAGCTTCCTCCGAATAGCTTCCAAAGGCTGTTTTGGCCGAACCAGAGTAATTAACAAGGGCATGGGGAGAGGGAAATTAAATCCCTTGCTGTCCTATACTTCCCTGCAATCCCAACCAAAACATTGCTCGCACCGTGACTCGGACAAAAAAGAAGCCAACAGGCAACGCGGAGGAGGCTACGCTTAACGGGCGTCTTGTTTGTTTTCAATAGCCGCAGCCTTTTTTCGACAACGAGTTTTGTTGCATGCGAGTCCCAAAAATAGTTGAGGGTTAGCTATATGGTTAGGTTTAAGGATTAAACTAGTTCTTGAAAATAGGAAGGCGCTTTTCATTCCTTTTAGCCTCCTTTTCATGAAGCATTAAAACTACTTTGCTGTTACAGTCGAACTTCTATTAAACGGCCGGAGAATGGCTTCAATTCTAAATCATTGATAACAGTGATGTGTGTGGGTTAGCATGTGGGATTAGAAATTGACTGTTATACGCATGCGCTCAATAACGTATTACAACGCCAATAATTTACTTTAACAATAACAGTTCCAGTAGTTTGGGGCTTACAACGTGACGGGTGGTACAGAACAAAGCAGAAGCACTCAATGACGTCAAAATTGAAAGGAAAACCGCTGTACAACACAAGAAGCAAACTCTAAAATTTAACTATTTATTTCGTATGCGAGGACTTTGATATGTAGGGCCAGTCCTCTTGGTAGGGTTAGCCCTCTTTGGCGAGATGAATTTCATCCCTTGTTTACATGAGAATTTCTAGCCTTCCTAACCGAAATGGCTCGTTGCCCAAGCTGGTTCGCTCGAATGGCTACGGTTGCATTTATTTTCGCACGAAACCGAGAATCTCACTTTTGCGGACAAGTGTTCAATTTGCAACTTAAACACAAGCAAACAGGTCGTGCGAAATATAAAGTTGTCCAGAAAATACTGGTAAAGATAAACTTTGTCGCTTGTACGGAGCTTTTATTTCCCAACCCCTCCTAGGAGGGCCTGCCCTCTTCAGTGCGTTTATATGGAAAATTTCCAGTCCTAGGCGAGATCTCGGGTTGTCAATAGCGAGATCTGGCCTAAGAGGGCTGGCCCTCTTGTCATGTAAACGCAAACAAATTTTTACGCTGAGACGCGGGATCTCGGCAAAGAGGGCTAGCCCTACCAAGAAGGCTGGCCCTCCTCCATATAAATACCCCCTAAAAACTTTGATTTAATTTCATTCCATTCAATAGAAAGCGAACCTCCAGAGAATAACTTCATAGATATTTCCGACACGGAAGAAGATGATCTATTAAAGCCTGAAACGTGCTTGCTCTCCGGCCTACCAACCCCGTTAAGTCCTGAAAGACCATGGTACGGAAAAACGCATAATCTCATTGCCCTAGAGACAATGGTGGAAAATTGTGGATCCTCTACCGGTCAAACATTGTTAGAACAAGATCAGGCCGTGCTCAGCGTTTTGGCTGAGTTCGACCCTCTGCAGATCGGGGGACTATGTACTTCTACGGTCAACACCGCGAGCCAAACCAACTCTAACGGTTTTTCCACGATATTTTACCCACATCGCGCTACATCCACTCCCGACGCAGCAAATGACGGGCGCCTCAACGATCCCATGGTTTCTATGATTCAACCTATGAGTCAGTTTGAAAGGCTTTGAATTGATACAATTACTAGCGAGGTTCATATTTTTTTTTTTTCATCTACTTGTTGTAGTACGTTTTGTAGTACGTTCACTACGTTGTAAAAAAAGACACTAATAAATTGTTATAACAAGGTGTACTCCGTTGCTATACAACCAGTTGCTAAGGACAGGTCATTTAGCGCCCAATACGTCAGTGGACAATAAATTCAAGGTATAACCAAAATATTTTGTGTTGAATACGAGGCAAACTTCTTTTGACCGTCAATGTGACGTCATCAAATTACGTCTCCGAACACAAAACTCTCTAATTTTTGTCATTTTTGACATTTAGGCATGTCCCGACTGAGTATGCCAAAAAGTTGCTTAAAAGTTGCCAAAAATCAAAAAAGTTGCTAGCTAAATTTCGAAAGTTGCTCATACTTGCCATAAATTTCACGATATTTTCACACATAACATTAATTAAAAGCTTTATATTTCGTTCTTCTGTATATATATAGTGGTAAATTGATAAATTGCTTGAAATTTGAACAAAACTATAAAAAGTTGCCACTGCATTTTAAAAGGTCTCGCAAATATGGGCGTATTTTTACAAAACGTTTAACTAATTACGCAACAAAACTTCTAATGGCATCTAACTACAGGCATCGGAATGGCTTGAACATGCATCAGAAGTCCAGTGTCTCAAGCGCCACTTCTCGGGATGAGATCGGAGGCCCTCGGATAGTCGGAAAAGTAACATCAAGCGACAACTCCTGTGATCCTGACCGGTAATTTAATCAAAACATGATAAACATCAAGAAAGTCGCAGAAAATAACGTTTTCTATGAAATTTTTAAATTTTGCGTGATTGATTATGTTAATTTATGCTGTAAACATGTAATTTGGGAAAAAGTTTCTCAAAACTTGCACAGAAAGGCAAATGTTGCTTGAGGTTGCTAGAACTGAAAAAGTTGCTCCAAACGCCAAAAGTTGCCGAGCGCAATCGGGACCATGCCTATTGACATTACGCTACCTTTGTGAAGAATATTAAATCACATTCTCTAGGAGGTAGTCGTGTACTGACCACCAGCCTACAATTTGAAGAAATAAAGTGTTAGGTATTTTATTTTTGCATTAGATTTTGGCGAACAGATAGCAGATGGAACACATTGCAACATGTCAACTAAAGTCAGTAAGATGCATGCCAACATGTGGGGCCGTAGCTAACATGTCATGATTGGGGTGGGATACCAACCCAAAATTTTCGAATAAAATATTTCTAATTGTAGTTGTAAATCAAACTAGCTTGTATAGTTAAAGTACATGACATTTGAGATCCGTGGGACGTTTGTGTGGCGGGTACTGGGAACGAGAGTGGCGATTTTAGACAACGTTATTAATGTCCAAGTATTAAATTCAACTGACAAGTTTGCTGTATATTTTGACATAATCTCTTAAAATAGTCTTGAAGAAAACAGGTCCCAATTTTTCGAATAGACCTGTGAATTTTGCGAATATTGCAATTTTGTAAAAGTTGGTCCAATACGCGCCCCTCGCTACGCGTCAGGGCGGCCATGTTGATTGAACTTCGACCTCGAACCCAGGGCATTTTGCACGCCTTCACGGTGGAAGGTCGGCGCAAATGGCCCTGGAATGTGGAATCTGCTGCCCAGAATATCTTGGTGTTTTTATATGATAATTTATGGTCATTTGCAGGCTTTGTTTACTTCGTTGATGTGATAATGAATGAGATATATGCAACGCTCTGCAGACTTGTTCGTGTAAAGCATTCATCCTTAGAAGCAACTAATTCATAATCCTATATAAATATCATGCATGAACAAGTAAATATCGAATGCAGTTCTAACTTCCACCGTGGAGGCAAAATGCCCTGGGTACGAGGTTGATTCTTTTGTTTGTGACAACCAACATGGCCGCCAAACCTTTGTCTTCTGAATCTCAATGGATTGGTTGCAAACCATCAATGCAATGTTGGCATCTGTATTGCGCCAAAATCTATGCTAACACTTTATTTCTTCAAATTGTGGGACATCTTGTTAATAGGTGGTGATAATGACGTATGCATGACGTAAGAGCGAGCTATATGATTGGCTAACCATAATTAACCCTACCCTAAGGGAAAATGGAATCTGTCTAACAAAAATTTGAGTTAAACATAAATATAATTCGGATTAAACGCGCACTGCATATCATGAGTAGTCGAAAAGAGAAAATTAAACAAATCAAAAACAGAAAACCAAACAGATCGGTACAGTGGCGTAACAGGTAGACGGGGCCCTATTCATGTCTTGGGTCTTGGGCCCCATGAAGGCTCGATTATAACTTCTATATTATTATCACTATACAGTACAATGTTAAACAATCGTGAATACCTAGACACCTATAATAATATATTCCTTTTCTTATCAACTGAGGGTCAATCTCCCATCCAGGACATTAATGATCGAGTTGGTCCGAGCGAATAGATTATCGGGGGCTTTGCGAAAAAGTGGGCGTGGTCATATAAATGTTGCTAAATAGAGGAGTTTCCATAAACATGTTTCATTCACCCATTCAATAAAAAAATAGTCGTAACTGAATTAGCAAACGTATTTACAAATTTTCTGTTTTAAGTTCTACAATCATGCAGGCTAACAATCATGTAGAATTGTGTCTGTAGTGCATGTATACATATGACTGTAGAGTACTAGAGAGATACAATTTGTCCAACGTAAGAGTAAGACATTGAAATATTCTTCTGCTTTTCGAATTTAAAAATGAATTTTGAAGTTCTCTAATAGAAATTGATGAAACAATTTCTCCATTTATTGAGATTAATGCAAGGTTTGAAAGTCGCTTTTCGGACATCGTGCAGCTTCTCAAAGTACCTATTAACACGCGTCAGGCAGCTATATATATATGTATATATACTATATATAATATATATATATGTTCTAAGGATTTTTGGTGAAGGAAAATTTCGAGTGTTGGATATACCGGCATTGGCTCTCGGCAACGGCTTCCGTAGCTCAGTGGTCAGAGCACTAGCATCGCAGGGTCGCGGGTTCAATTCCAGCCGGAAGGCTTCTCAGTTGCATTTTTCGCAACATGGTCCCGGTTTGGTCTTAAAATGTATGTATTCCAACACTCGAAATGTTTTACTGTTCTGACCGTGCGTTGATTCGGAGACCTCGGGTTCGATTCCCGGTTGGGGCAGTCAAATTTTCATATACATATTTGACCATATATATATATATATATATATATATATATATATATATATATATATATATATATATATATATATATATATATATACGTGTAGGTTTTGGTCTACGAAATGCAAAGAGTGCTCAACAACATATAGTTAGAGCAAATAATAGATTTTCGCTTACCTCAAAATATATATATATATATATATATATATATATATATATATATATATATATATATATATATATATATATATATATATATATATATATATATTTATATATATATATTTATATATATATATTTATATATATATATTTATATATATATATTTATATATTTATATTTATATATTTATATATATATATAGTTATATATATATAGTTATATATATATATTTATATATATATATATTTATATATTTATATTTATATATTTATATGTTTATATTTATATGTTTATATTTATATGTTTATATTTATATGTTTATATTTATATGTTTATATTTATATGTTTATATTTATATGTTTATATTTATATATTTATATGTTTATATTTATATATTTATATATATATTTATATATATATTTATATATATATTTATATATATATTTATATATATATTTATATATATATTTATATATATATATTTATATATATATTTATATATATATTTATATATATATATATATATATTTATATATATATATTTATATATATATTTTATATATATATTTTTATATATATATTTTTATATATATAAATTTATATATATATTTTTATATATATATTTTTATATATATATATTTTTATATATATATATTTTTATATATATTTATTTATATATATATTTATTTATATATATATTTATTTATATATATATTTATTTATATATATATTTATTTATATATATATTTATTTATATATATATTTATTTATATTTATATATTTATTTATATTTATATATTTATTTATATTTATATATTTATTTATATTTATATATTTATTTATATTTATATATTTATTTATATTTATATATTTATTTATATTTATATATTTATTTATATTTATATATTTATATATTTATATATTTATATATTTATATATTTTTATATTTTTATATTTTTATATTTTTATATTTTTATATTTTTATATTTTTATATTTTTATATTTATATATTTATATATTTATATATATATATATTTATATATATATTTATATATATATTTATATATATATTTATATTTATATTTATATTTATATTTATATATTTATATATATATTTATATATATTTCAAGGCCTTCCGGCTGGAATTGAACCGCGGCGATGCTAGTGCAGTGCTCTGACCACTGAGCTACGGAAGCCGTTGCCGAGAGCCTAGCCACGAGTTCTGTATTTATGGTGGTGGTAATGCCGGGATAAGATTCTGGGTATATCATAGGTAATATTTGGCATTTCACTCGATCAAACTACATGTTGAAAGGATTTTATGGTGAAGGAAAATTTCGAGTGTTGGAATACATACATTTTAAGACCAAACCAGGAGATGGAATTGTAGCGCAGTGCTCTGACCACTGAGCTACGGAAGCCGTTGCCGAGAGCCCAGCCACGAGTTTCTGTATATATGGCGGTGGTAATGCTGGGATAAGATTCTGGGTAATACGTATATTATAGGTAATATTTGGCATTTCACTCGATCAAACTACATGTTGAAAGGATTTATGGTGAAGGAAAATTTCGAGTGTTCAATTCCAGCCGGAAGGCCTTGAAGTTACATTTTTCGCAACTGGTCCTGGTTTGGTCTTAAAATGTATGTATTCCAACACTCGAAATTTTCCTTCACCATAAATCCTTTCAACATGTAGTTTGATCGAGTGAAATGCCAAATATTACCTATATTATATATATAGCCGATGAAAATGTTCAGGATTATCCTGAAGACTGGGTACTAGCTTGTCGGGTGAGGCCTGGTAACGAAAACAAAATGGTTGTCAAAGCGTGTTGATTTTTTTAGAGTTCTTGGTATATTTAGTAGATTTTTACTCTAGTCTCGTCGCCAAGTAAAGTTATCATGAGCTTGCTTAAACGGCAGAACACTACGGAACAAAGTGGACCAGGTTTTGTTGGCATAAAATTTTGTCAAGAATGGTAAGCAAGCAGATTTTTAAAATTTATTTTATTCTTGAATCATTGAATGCTATGTCACAATGTGTTCTTTGCAGTTTTATACAGTGAATAAAATTTTAAAAGTCTGGGTTTTAATTAGTTTTAAACCTTTAACTTGCAAGCTAGCCGAGGTTGCTATTTTTTAATGGTAGTGCAGCTATAGACTACAGTACTGAGTACTATATGATGAGATGAGATTACAGTAGAACCTGAGTTTTACGACCACCCCTGTTGACAAGCAAAAGTGGTCGTAAACAGGTGGTTGTACATGGTAGTTAGTAATGTGATGTCATGCAAGCCATAATTATTGGAAGACACTATTATGTTTTTTTACAACTATATTATGTGTTTGCTCGTCAACTAAAAGATGGCTTTATAATTTAAAACCAATATAATATTTCTTAATAAAGAAAGAATACTTTTGAATGTGCTTCACGACATTGGTCATACTCTTGATTCTGGTAAGGAAATTGACATGGTTTATCTTCACTTTGCTAAAGCGTTTGACTCTGTGTCCCATAGCAAACTCTTGTTCAAACTTAAATCGTTTGGAATCTCTGGTCCACTTCTTAACTGGTTTGCCGATTACCTTCGTGATCGCAAACAGTGTGTTGTCGTTGAAGGAGTTTCCTCATCCTTTCTTAGTGTTACCTCTGGTGTGCCATAAGGTAGTGTAATAGGTCCTCTCCTATTCATACTTTATGTGAACGACCTTCCGGAGGTAACCAAGAATAGTACTGTTGCGCTTTTTGCTGATGACAGCAAATGTTATCGTGCTATACAATCACCAGATGATCGAGATCTCCAGCTTGACCTGGATGCTATGTCCAACTGGTCGCTGTCCTGGCAATTGAAATTTAATGTCTCAAAGACGCTTTTACTCAGGATATCCTGCAAATGCAACCCTCCAACTCATTCCTACTTTCTTAACAACGAACCAGTCAAGAGCATAACTAGCCAAGTAGACTTGGGTGTGGTTATCAGCAATGACCTAAAGCAGGGTCTTAGCCAGGATCTGAAACTTGGGTGTCCAAATTGTCCATCTCGGCCATATATTTTTGAGTGATCGGGCCATAATACCCCAGAATACCGATTTAACTGTCAACGGGTATCGAAGGGCTAAAATTGCAATATTTTGCAAATTGGAAGTAATCGTGTCACGGTGTCAGCCGTCAGGTTAATAAAAACCTTACTGTCTTATGTACGGTATTTTTCTACCCTCAGTAGTAATTACTAAATTGCCAGCATTTTTAAGTGTCAATGATTCAATCATGCATAAAAAGCAGTAATTTAATATACAAACAGGAACTTTAATGATTTAATATGAAAAATGGACCAAGTCACATGTCATCATCACATCATGACATGATATTAGATAAATAACAATTATTATGATTACAATAATTTAGATATTCTACGATTTGGAAGAGCCATAAATTTTTCTGCTGCAGCCTGTAAGTGACCATCAGTTATATTGCCATGGTACTTAATTCTGATTAGCTTGTCCAATCGATCTATGCTCTTTGGTTCGTCTGCAATTTCGTCTGCAGTATTCTTGTCAGATTCATCAGATAACAATGATGATTCCGTGTCTGACCCAGATTCAAAATTAACTTCGTTATTTGCTTCACTCGACGGCTCTTTTTCAGTATCGACTGATTCGACTGTATGGAAGAAATTTGTCAACTTTCTTTGTTGATTCTTACGATTCATTCTCCTGGTCCTGCATTATTCATAAGGCTTCGAATTTAGAAATAAAGCGACTAGTCGACAAAAATGGCGAAACATCGAAAAAGTGCGTACAAATTAGCCGACAAATCGACAATTAGTACGTATATTTGACGAATCGTCGCTACTCAACAGACAACAGCAACGTCGTTCTAAATGTCAAAATACATGTCTTGTGCATGATAAATGTTTCCCTGATGCCTGATTTGACTTAATAAAGATATCAAAATACTAAAGGAGCAAAACTGCAAAAGGCGTCGTTTATATTTCTTATTGGCCGTCCACAACGTGTCCAAATAGTAAACAGCCGTCCAAAAGCCGTCATTTTCAACTGGCCGTCCAAATGACAGCTGGACTGCTGGCTGGCTAAGACCCTGACCTAAAGTGGTCCCCACACATAGCCAGCTGCACTGCAAAAGCCAATCGTATGCTTGGTTTTCTCCACAGGAATTGTACCCAAATGACTGATATTTGTTGCCGCAGGCTTCTTTTTCTTGCTCTTGTCCAATCTCATCTGTCTTATGGTAGTGAGGATCGTCACGCGATCTTGCGATCCTCGAGGGTGTTCAAAGACGTGCTAGCAAATTCATCCTTCAGGATTATGAGTTGTCATATCGTGAACGTCTTAAGAAGCTTAATTTACTTCCGATATCCTACTGGCTTGAACTAAAGGATCTCGTTTTCTTTTTGAAATGTAAACAAGGCCTCTTCGACCTAGACATCTCCTCTTTCGTCACTTTTTCTTCTCAAAGCACGTCTCGCACCCGTTCAAATAAGGACAACTTGCTTCAAGTCAACCATTGCAGGACGTCTCTGTAGGAACTCGTTTTTCAACCGAATTGTCCTTCTCTGGAACAATCTCTCTCCAACCATTCGTAATAGTTCATCTGTTTCCTCCTTCAAACACAGACTAACTGTTTACTACTCTTCTCTACTACACTCATCTTTCGATGTTAACAGAATGCGCACTTGGAAAACCTTCTGTTCTAAGTGCCGCTCTTTCAACTTAAGCTGTTGTTCCTAATTCGTCATATCTTCTGTAAACTGTATATTTGTTCTGGTCTTTATTTTATGTATGTTATGTTTGTTTTCATTAAGGTCGGTCTTCACATGGGACTACTCATGTCCTGTTGACCTTACCTTTAACCATATATTTAGTTATTCAAAGTTTTTTTCTCTAATTTAATAGTTTTTAATTCTTTCGCATTTATATATGGTTGTAAAGTTAATAAATAAATAAATAATACCAGAAAATTTTGGAAAAAAGCACTGTTTGACAGAGCTTGCTGGGCGATATGCGTGCCGTGAAAGAAAACCCAATGCGTACGTACTTCATCTCGTAAAAAGTCGCTCACGACAGGTTAAATTTTCTGTTTGGGACGCTAAAGTGGTCGCTGATCGTGTTTGGCAGTTGGTCGTTAATTGCAGCAATTCTAGAATACCATGCCACTTTTTACAGGCTTTAAATCCCTGCTACCGCAGTCTGTGGTGCCGAAGTGAATTAAGTTTGTAATAAATTACTACCGTGCCGTGGTCCATGGTCCATGGTGCCAAAGTTAAATAAGTGTGTAATAAAGAATGAAGCAAGTGGATTTAAATATTTAAAATATAATATATTTAGCGACGTGGACGTCATTGTTTGTTATTGAACGATGCAACGCAATGTGATATATTTTAATAGCTACGTAGTTTTTACAGAACGAGGCAACATGATATTTTGTTTATAGTGACTGTCGAGCACTTAAAACAAGATCCTCTGGCTCGGATGACTAGTGCAACTTTATCCTTCGTTATCGACTTTACATAAATGATATAGTGATACTAACTTTAGTCAAATAGATCGACGGACCACAGTTTTAGGAATTTCACGACTATTATAATTAAGTGGTAAGTGGCAGGGTATTCTAGAATCTGGCAAAATGTTTTCTATTTGTTAAATAAAGTATTTTTGATGCCTTGAAGGATTGATTATCTCTTCAGACGTCTTCAGAGATTTACACCACAACAATTTAAATTTTCCATCTCATTTTTTTTCATTCTAGCAATAACATGCTTTACCCTAAAGAAGATAAGGAGAACAAGATTCTCTTGTATGCGGTAAGTCAAAATTCCAAGCTATTTCTGTTTTGAACAGATATAACTGTAGCTTGAGTTTTCAAGATGTTCGTTTTTCAATTGTGTAACTCCAGAAGAAATCCATAACACCCCCCCCCCCCCCCCCCCCCCCCCCCCCCCCACACACACACACACACACAGAAGGCAGTGGAATTTCAGAGGGGGTTGGGGGTGTTGGACACAGGGCTCAAAATAGCAACCTGCCAATGGTGAAAACCAGGCCAAATTTCAGAAATGGCAGGCAAATATAATTTTGAACTGCCAAATCAAAATCAGAGTCTTCTTGAATTTCCAGATGGTCATCGAAGTTGTCATATATTTGATAAAGTATCTTTCTACTGATTGTACATTTAACGCAGTGTAACAAGATAGAATGTGTTTTGCTGTGTCGTAGTCTTATATTTTAGATATTAGTACTAGAAATACGTATACGTAACAACCCCTCGCCCGCCGTCATTTTTACTTAAATAACCCATTCATTTGCCAATCGAATGGACTTATAGTAGACACTACATGTATCTCTGAGAAACTATCAAGCTTGTGTTGTTCTGAATTTCATTGTTTCATAATTAGACATCAAACTAAATAACTAAACAACTGTGTTTAATTTTTGGGTACAATATACAGTACTTGCACTGATTAAGATTTGTTTGATATATAAAGGCCGGATCCTCACTGTGATGTCACACTGTATATATATGTAGTAACTTACTGAAAAAGCATGTACTGTATATATATGTTTGGGATTATTAAATTAAAGCACTCAAAACGTAGGTAACTTCGTATGTTTAGTATCATGGGATTACATACTTTCATAATTTTGTTACATAATTCCAAAGATATAGACCTTATTCAAAAATGGCCGTTGATTTAATATTCTTTTATATGCATATAAATTGGCCCTTATGACCTCGTTTTAGAGTAAAAATTATTTTGAATTTCTTGCACGATAACGAGGTCATAAGGGCCAATTTATATGTATATAAAAGAATATTAAATCAGCGGCTATTTTTGAATAAGGTCTATTTACAGGCTTCTTCAATAAGTCATTATGCAGCATGATGTCAAAATGAGGACATTTACATCATAGGCATAGCCAGGATTTTCTGTCAAGGCAGCCGGCCAGGAAAAACCTAGGGGGGCAGCCTAACTGAGGAAAACGAAGAGCCAAGAGTACAAATTTTCTCAGGGGGCCCACTTATTTTGCCAGTGGAGGGCAGGAATTTTGCCAGGCCCTACGGCCCCGCATCTGGCTACACCTCTGATTTACATATCAAACAAATCTTAATATCTAACTGAGATTATAATTATGGAAGAGTTGTAAATGCCAATCTTTATAATTAATTATTTTGTTCTTTCAAGTAGGAGAGTTTATTTCAAACTGAATTTTTCATTGTATATATATATATATATATATATAAACACTTTAAATCTTCTGGTGTTAATACTACCATCGGTCACTAAGAAAGAATTAACTTGTCACATTATAGCTGCATCAATTGTTTATTGTCAGCTATGGTTCATAATGACTCTCACAATATCCAAAAATGTTTAAAATATCTGCAATAATTCACCACATCCCTATAGGTTGTGGATGACCAATGGTGCATGCATAACACTGATTATTATTGATAAATATAATTAACCCAATAGCCTATGCAACAGCAGAGCATGCAACATTATGTATTATAATGGTTGACATGCCCTTTGCCTGCTTAATGCATTGTCGCAATAGTGAGCTGACACACGTTCAATCCCTAACATTTCCCCTAATACAGCGAGACTGCATCAACCTACCCAATCATAAAATACTGTACAATCCGGCTTATAAGACCCCTAGTTATTGGCCCCCCTGTTTGTTAACAGAAAATACCTTCTGATTTAATATAAGGTATATAATTAAGCCCACACAGATATAAGCCCAGCATTGCTTTACAATTAGCACCTCAATTAGCAAAAAATAACAAAAAATTAGAGAATAAAAGTAAATAATAAGATAAAAAGTTACGGCAACAGTATCTCATTACTGACAAAATCATTTTGAGGCTGCTTACATAACGTGTGTAGCATGTTTTGCTATATAACACAGGGCATCATTTTTGACATTATAAACTCTAGTTAATATTTGTTACTCAGTACTTACATTTTCCTTAATTGACTATTGAAGCAAAAACTTGAGTAAAAAAGTTTGTTATGCATTTTGAAACATTTTAGTTCGAGTGACCGCACATATTATATTAATTTTACATTTGATTGTTTGTAAGAAATGTAATAAAATCTACTATAATGTCCTTCAGGAAGCACTTCAACAATCAATCTTAAATATATATGCGACCGGCATTGCATGTGCAGTTCTACTCCAAGGACAAAAGTGTTTACACAGAAACACTAAGTGGAGGCCAGGCCTAACATGTGTAGGTCTATAAACCTGTACAATGCATGTTTACAATGAAACACTTACTAAATGTACAAATGCCCATACAACAATTAAAAGCACAACATTTATGCATGTATTAGAGTAAATTATATCACCACATAAACATAATCAGGATGATCAAGGTGCATTTCACCTGCTTGGTGGCTGAGCTGACACATTCATATCTAGTTCATTGAGCTCAAAAACTGTGTCATTATAACTCAATATTAAAAGCATAAGCTATAACGTGTTCCTCGCGTAAATTTTGTTGTTTCGACGTATTTTAAGTGCTTCAAATCACAAAAAGTAACTCAAAGAACACCTGGATACAACACTAATCAAGGTACTAACACAACAGAATATTTTAACTGCAACGTTGAGTACATTTTCATCACTAAAATCGCTACAAAGTCTTCCTAGCAACGCACATAACAACGCATATAATAACAGTTAAATCTGCATTTTTCATGGCTTTATTGTTAATTTAATGGTGTTATTTTATAAAAGAAATAAAAAACCTTTTCTTGTGTGATTATCGAGTTATAATGGCACTCGAGAAGTGAGCAAAACACTCGGCTACCGACCGTTGTTGTTCAGGACTGTTAAAAACAGAGTTTTGCCAGCAAAAGCATAACGACAGAGAAAGCATAAGCATAACAATGGCAGAGAAAGCTTGTGTATATACTACCAATTAAAATATCCAGACCTATAGGCTATTATTTAACTCACTTACCTGGCAGCTTATCTGTAGTCACATCACCTGATCACCAAACTTGTCGCCATTGTTCACGGTCTTTTGACGTAATAGTATCGCTGTGTTTGTTTTTTCTTAGCAAGACGTATTTCGCGTTGTTTGCTGGTGTTTTCACTATGTTTTTGACCTTACTTTCTGCCCCGTAAACAGGCCAAGTTGGTTCATGGATATATATATATTCCGCTCGCCCGGTGGCCGTTGACCATATATATATATATATATATATATATAAATAAAATAATCGGATCCGAGATTAGGAACGGCTTGGATCTCGCGTGATAAGGGACTAAACCAACTAAACGCCGGTCGATATTAGCACCCTCGCCCTTCGGCCTTCGGCCGGCGCTTCGCGCCGGGCGAGGGGATTATGGCCCGTAATTGCTACCCATAGTTGTCAATATGCTACTATTAAATCTTTGTCCTTGGCGACGAAATTATATGCAGACTTAGTCGCCACGTTTGCTCCACGTTAGCATCTGGAAGGAATTAAAAGATTCAAGGTGATTGCTCTGAGAAATATGAGTAAAATCATGTTGATTAAGTCAATTTACTTTCCAAGTTTGTATCGACTTCAATCCGTGTTTAACCATTTAACAATTAACACAACAAACTCTGGGCACACTATTTTTCAGAAAAACCACAAACTTATTCTTACTGTCAAGTAGCAGGCTTTTTCGTGTTTGTAAGCTGGCTTTGAATTTTATTTAAATTCAAAGTGATGTTGTTCACTTGAACAGTGTTTCTCTCCATAGTTTTTGTCCACAAACGAAATTTCAGGAGTATATGTGCAGGACAATCTTGTAGTTCCTCTGCCTCTTGTTCCTCTTGTTGTGCCTCGTTTTCTCGAGAGTCCATGCAACGTTGATAGCACCTTGAATTTCACCAGATTTAAACGTTTTCAACGTGTTGCTACTACAAATCTCCTCCGCTTTCTTGTTCCAGAATGTGTGGTAGTGACATTGCATTATGCCTGTACAGTACTCTCATTAATTTTGCTTGCAGCGCTGAATATCTTGATCTTTTTGTATTCTGTATATTATTAGTATCTATGCAGAAAGAACCCTATTCTGTTACATCACACTGCATTTTAAGACATTTTGCTGCTATCCCGTGCTATGCTATTCACATTTTAAATTACATTGAAGATTCGGAAATTCCAGGGGTGGGGGTCAATGTTTGACTGCAAAAAGGAAATTCCAGGGGGTAGGGGGTACTTCTGTGGGGGGATTATGGATTTCTTCTGGAACTACACATTACAGTAGAACCTGAGCTTTACGGCCACTCCCAATTGCCACATAAAAGCAATGTAGAAAACTATTACAGAGTAAACGTGTAAAGAGGAGGTAGCTCAATATTGGTTAGAGCATCTCACTGGCAATCAGAAGATTGCAAAACTAGATTTTCTGAGGATATAAGCTTGTCGATCGTCCATGTATTGTGATGTCTGTTTACTCCAAGCTCCCACATTCACTACATCAGTGTGTATAATATAACAAAATGCAAGGTATTAAACAGTTATTAAACAGAGTAAAACTGCATGTGTACAGTAATTTGTACTTGTAAATAAATTTGCATGTTCGAATTACATTGGTGTCTAAATAAATCCATCATCACATATACAAAAGGAATAAATTCAACAATGCTATATACAGTACCAAACAATGTCATTCTACCATTTCTGTTGTCGTACCGTTGCCAAGAGTTCCCAAATCTCTGCAAATTGTCGAGCCTGATCATGAACGAACCTTCAGCATTGTAACAAACATTTTGTTGGATAAATACCTTTGACCTTTCAATGCACCACGTCACTATAAACGACACCTTTGTTGTTTATGGAAACGATCGCTTATGGAGCATAGAAGAAAGAGCAGGAATTATACTGTGAATTGTGCCGTCGAGCGATTTATCTTGCAAGTGCCAAAAGATCTTGTGTCCACCAGCAAAGAGGCAGAGAGTTGATGCGGAGGAAACCAGAGCAACTCTGAAGTTGAACTTTGGCAGAACACCACAGACAAAGAAATGAGTGAATCGATAGATCTACTGTAGTTAGATTCAAATAATAAAACATTTTCCATTAATAATACCCATTGTAATTTCCAAGACGTATAATTGTTGTCTGGCTGGAGGTATTAAAGTGGCCCAAAACTGTATACTATAACCTTATAAATCACTACAACGTATATTGAGGACTTGGTGTAATCTACTATAAAGTGGATGTGGTCCGTGGTTAGTTTGCGTGGTTATGGTATCAGTTTTGGGCCACTTTAATACCTCCTGGCTGACAGATACTATACCAGCGTCATGAAAAGACAGGATAATAAATTGCGCACGCAACCAATTTTGCGTGCATTTATTCTCCGCGCAGGCAAATTTTTGAGTTTGAAAGCCCTGTAACCTGCATGTATAAAATGATTTGCACGGTATGTGAGTATAGGCTAAGAAGATTTGATTTGGCATTTTCAAATCTGCAGTGTATCATGTATGCATATCATTATGACCTGCATATGAGCAGCAGTGACTGTATTGCTTTTGTTGTGTGTTGTCCACTGAACCTCAGTTGTCTAAACAATCTGCATAAACAAGTATTCATTTTTCATTAATTTTTTAGTGCATTCACTATTGTTGGAAATCAATGATTGTAGATAATCTAACAGTTGTGTTCTTTTTTCCAGTGTCGTAATTGTGATTACCAGGAAAGAGCAGACAACAGCTGTATCTATGTGAACAAGATAATGCACGAAGTAAAGTATGTATGCACTATGCAGTATAACGACTCTTGTATTCAAACTAACTATATATATATATATATATATATATATATATATATATATATATATATATATATATATATATATATATATATATATATATAAAAAGTAGAGTGCTGCGTAGACAGTGTTTTGAATATATAGCAAAGTGAAAAGGTGGTAAACTGCCGAGAATTTGGTGACGAGATACTGACGTTTCGAGCGGAGCCCTTCATCAGAGTAAGACGAGATGAAATAAAATAAATAGGGCTTATATATATGCCAAAAGGGTGTCACAGGTAGAAAGTAGCCAATCAAATGCACGGGAAATAAACTAACTAATAATTAATGAGATGGGAAAAGTTAAATCATTTGCTATTTTTAACACTCGATCAATAAGCAGACTGAGGGGGTGGGATAAATGACAGGTCCAATATTAAAGGGGATTAGGCGATAATAATAGAAACAAAGACTTGAAAAGGAATGAAAGTGCATAAGCTAATAATAAAAAGTTCCAAGCAAACTAAAATAACAAAAAACTATTAGGAAATTAAATAAAAGAAAAACGTTCGTTAAGACCAAGAGGATGTGTGGTGCCAAGTTGAGACGCTTCTCTTGCCGCTTGCGGTTATCGTTGCCACCGGAGATGGGAAGGATGGCACAGACTTTCATGTCTGAAACCAAATGGTTGGAGCTGTTGAAATGGCGGGCTACAAGTTTGTCACCATCATTGATCCTCACGGAACGAAGATGTTCAGCAAACCTGTCTGAAAGACGTCGCCCAGTTTCACCGATGTAGATTTTAGGGCATTTATCGCATGAAATGCAATAAATTATGTTGGTGGACGTGCATGAAAAAGCATGACGGATTGTGTGGTCGCATTTGGGGGCAGTAATAACTGTAGTGGGATTGAGAAAAGCGCATGTGTTACAGCGGGAACGGCCGCAAGAAAATGTTCCCGCTGGTGCCGAGGTATTTTGTTTAAGGGCACTATGTACTCAGGAGACACGAATGTTTTTATTACGGCGAAAAGATACCAAAGGGTTGTCGGTGAAAATGGCTGACGTCTCAGGATCATTTTGTAAAATGTGAAAATTCCGATTAATAATATTTTTAACTTTAAAATTGAAAGGATGAAATGTTAGAACTAAAGGAATTTTATTGTTTGAAACTCGTTCCAAAGATGGTTCAAGGGCGTCTAAACGGGGGACGAGAAAAGCTTTCTGAACGGCGAGGTCTAAAAGGTTGGTAGGGTAACCACGTTGGACAAAAAAAGAAAGATCTCATTTCCATTGATTTGGCTTGAAAATCTTGGTCGTCGCTACATAAGCGGCGAAGACGCAAGAATTGAGAGTAAGGGATGGATTGCTTAGTGTGGTTGGGATGAGAGGATGAAAATAGAAGATAACTATGGGAGTCAGTGGGCTTGAGCAAAATCATCTGGCATTTGCCATCATACATGCGTCTTTCAGACAGGTTTGCTGAACATCTTGGTTCCGTGAGGATCAATGATGGTGACAAACCTGTAGCCCGCCATTTCAACAGCTCCAACCATTTGGTTTCAGACATGAAAGTCTGTGCCATCCTTCCCATCCGGTGGCAACGATAACCGCAAGCGGCAAGAGAAGCGTCTCATTTTTAAACTTGGCACCACACATCCTCTTGGTCTTAACGAACGTTTTTCTTTTATTTAATTTCCTAATAGTTTTTTGTTATTTTAGTTTGCTTGGAACTTTTTATTATTAGCTTATGCACTTTCATTCCTTTTCAAGTCTTTGTTTCTATTATTATCGCCTAATCCCCTTGAATATTGGACCTGTCATTTATCCCACCCCCTCAGTCTGCTTATTGATCGAGTGTTAAAAATAGCAAATGATTTAACTTTTCCCATCTCATTGATTATTAGTTAGTTTATTTCCCGTGCATATGATTGGCTACTTTCTACCTGTGACACCCTTTTGGCATATATATAAGCCCTATTTATTTTATTTCATCTCGTCTTACTCTGATGAAGGGCTCCGCTCGAAACGTCAGTATCTCGTCACCAAATTCTCGGCAGTTTACCACCTTTTCACTTTGCTATATATATATATATATATATATATATATATATATATATATATATATATATATATATATATATATATATATATTATATATATATATATATATATATATATATATATATATATATATATATATATATATATATATATATATATATATATATATATATAAAATAGTATTTAATAGAAACAACGAAATTCAGACTACACAAGCTTTATAGTTTAAAGGCTCTCAGACTGAAAGTCCATTCAGATTGGCAAATTAATGGGTTATCTAAATAACTAAACCCAACGCCACGAAGGCTTCGAACAGTAAGCGGGCGAGGGGTTATTGTGTACACGTATTTCTAGTTTAATTTGTATGTTTTTTAGTGAGTTGACGCAAATTGTTGGAGATGTCATTGCAGACCCCACATTACCAAGGACACATGAACATCAATGTCCAAGGTACCATGATGATATTATTTGGGGGTCATTTGTTTCATTATTTTAGAATACCGTTTTGATGTATAGTTAAGAGTGAGTGTCAACCGTCGTGCATTGCGCGTTTGTGTTTATCTCTCCGTACGACCACGAAGTGTTTTCAAGTGCTTCGTTGCCTGAACTTGACGTGGTAAATACTTCGGAAATTTGCCAAGTCTTCTCAGAAAACCCCATAGAGGCTTTCTTATTCATCTACAATCCAAATACGTCGACTGGAAACTGATTTTTTTGTTTGAACTTCGTCACTTGGTCTTCCACGCTTCGCGTCAGTTAAGGCTGACATAATTCGAAACGAAAGTGAAAAAATAGGTCCGCTTAGGCGTACATGTATCTCCGCTAATATGTACAGGGAGCGTATGTATATAAAGACATGTTTTCGGTATTCTCAATTATGTAATATTTAAGGAATAGAAAACATTTTCCATGTTTCCATCGAGTTGATGGAGAAACACGAGTGAAAGGTTGCAACGTCGCATTTTTGTGGCTGGGAACACTGGCCCAAAGGGCGAGTGTTTTATTACTATTTTGAGTTCTTCCAATGTTCCATGAGTGTTTCTAATACTATATTAACTTGAAGGAAACACGGATCCGAAACACGGATCCATTTCATTTATAAAATACCGGTAACCCTTTGAAATTTGATAAACGTGCAATTAATCATCGATTGAACATGCAGTTATACCAATAGGCAATAACAATGTTATAACTATACTGTCTCAAATAGTACTGTAAAAAACAAAACCGTTTTGAAAATGCAGAAATAATTACTTACTAAGGTATATCTTCTTTCAATTAAAAGACAAAAATGGCCGACCGAGCGTACAACGCGTCACGGTTGACACTCGCTGTTTAAGGTGTATATGCAAATAACTTGCAAAAAACTCTCGGTCTCACTTCATTCTTGAAATGTGAAGATTTGTTTGATATATAGATATCACACTGCATACGTCACACTATATAATGACTTGTACTGAAAATCATGTATATCTTTGGGATTATGTAACAAAATCACTTGGAACTGCATGCGCGTGGGTGTATAAAATAACACTAAGCATGTAAAGTTTCGAGTGATTTGATTGGAGAATCCCAAAGATATACAGGCTTTTTCAATATTCAAAAAAAAGCCAAAATTCAAAAAACTCAAAATTGAGGTTGGCAAAAAAATGGCCACCTAGGTTTAGGTCGGCATTTTTTGTAGGCCACTTTCTACCTCCGGAATTGCAATTTCTCCCGAACCCATGTATCAGAACCCAGTGACATAACTTATCAAGTGGAAACAGAAAGTCCCCTAGAAGTAAAGATAACTGTAGTGTTCCCCAGTTATCAACAGTTTTCTTGGACAGCATCATGCCAGTTACTTGTTTACTAATTGTCTCGTATATCGTGAGCATTATTCATACTGTAGATGTATATTATTGTTCTTGTAAAGCCGCGGGCTGCTTTCTTTTTGGAATGTTTGTGCATGTTTTCCAACGGTTACGCGAAATACCTACCTACACCTACCACCTGAAGCACATCACCTCGAAAGGATCGAGAACATGGCGATTAAAAGCGACTTTTAAAGGCCATTAATTTAAAATATTTATCACTCTGCAATACATCAAAGGTAAACTCATTCAGTGCTATGCGAAAAAGATTCGAAGATAAAACTGAAGTGACATGCTGTATAGCGTTTTTTATAAAACCGTGCTGCATACAGAATGTCCGGCAGAATAGTGGTCTTGTCCGGCCGATTTTCTCTGTTGCCGAACATTGTATTCAGTCCTGTTTACGCACACACTATACCATAGGCCGTCCTGAATCGCTACGGCCGCGTCTGTACTGCTGTCGATTGTCTGCGCTGTCGTCAGTTGCGATTGAATAAGTCGATTCAAATCGAGCAACGTCTTCGCGATGTGACGAATAAAAGGTTTTTAAGTTTTAACTTTGTTTTTGTAAATACTAAAAGCAAATACCAAGCATTTGAAGTCCGAAAGGAGTCGCTTATTTTTGTCTTCCGACATTTATTCCTGCGTTTCGACATTTATTTCCGTGTTCCGACATTTATTTCTGTTTTTCGACATTTATTTCCGTGTTCCGACATTTATTCCTGCGTTTCGACATTTATTTCCGTGTTCCGACATTTATTCATGCGTTTCGACATTTATTTTCGTGTTCCGACATTTATTCCTGCGTTTCGACATTTATTTCCGTGTTGCGATATTTATTTCTGTGTTGCGACATTTATTTCTGTTTTTCGACATTTCTTTTTTATGTGTTTATATTTGACCTATTTGTGTTGCACTTGTGTTATTTCATCCATCGAGCGAGGGTTGTTACGTACACGTATTTCTAGTTAAGGTTGAAAATTTTCTGCTTGATCTTTGTAAATCATTAAGTTGTTTTATTTGTTTGTCTTGTTTTAATCACTTTATTATATCGTTAAAATGAGCGTGTCTATACTACTAGTTTAAAGTCATATATTTGATATTCTTGTAGATGTGGTTTTGGAGAAGCTGTGTTCTTTCAGTCTCAGTCAAGTAAAGCTGATGTAGGTTTTGTTTATCTATACTGTCATTTATTACGTGTTTTGTAATAATTTTGTTGCCTAAAGCCTGGTTGCCAAAATCTATATTTTCACCACAAGTAGCTCAAGCTTACTATAAACCGGAAAAATCGTTTTTTTCTCAAAAGCGGTTTTACGGTTTCGCTTTTACAAGAAAACCGAAAAAAACTCGTATATCGCCGTCCATCCCTGTAATATACGAGGCCTACACGTGTTTGAAATGCAACGAAGCTTGACATGCAGCGAAGACAGGCCTAAAAATAAGTTAAATTAAAAGTCTGACTCGAAAGGTTTGGCCCAGTGAAAGCATAGAATCACCTATACAGGGTTCTCATTAGGAGCCGCCGAGCCGGTGACCGGCGAAGTTCGCCGTCTACTTCCTAAATGTTCGCCGTCTACTTTTCTTTGTTTAAGAAAAAATTAAGTCCTTCTATCGCGTTCTTAAACACTTGAAAATGAGTTGAAATACCAGCACATCGACAGATTGTGCTTTGTCAACAGTAAAATGGCATTGCATTTAATTTTAAGAGAATTCATCTTCTGTTCTTCAGAATTTCAAAATCGGAAATATAGAAGAATCGAAAGATTCTAAAACGACTATATATTTATTCAAAGTCCTGAAATGTGTTCTTTTTTGCGCATTTTATACAACGTTTTATAATCCTCAGAATTCTGTAAAATCGCCTCCCAAAACGCAGGAAATGGCATTTCACGGACCCATAGATGTCTCGCGCTGTTACGGTTGTTTCGTTTTTCACTGTCTACTTTATCAATTTCACCTGCTACTTCTTAACCTAATGAGAACCCTGCGTACATCATCGCAGTTTTCTATCAAGAATGCCTTCGCAAATGCACCGCCGCTGTGCATCTGGAAACCAACGCCATGAAGTCATAACTGACGCCTTAACAAATTTCTTGTGTAAAGACAACGTCGTATTCAACGCTCATGTGTCTAAACCGCTACATGTGTTGCAACCAGGATACCAGTTCCCAAGTCCGACCACGTTTTCGAAAAATAAAGTAATCAAACTTTACGATGCAACAAGAGAATCGGTGGTGAACGATGTGTTGCCTTAGTCGTTAGAGTTACAGTTAGTATGTGTCTCGTTAGAGAGACATACTATGTCTATAGTCGCATGAAAGCTATTTTTCAGGATTCAGAAGCGTAACAGGATCCCCAAAACCCTAACCATAACCCAAATAAAAACTCTAGTTCTAACTCTGAAATAAAGAAATACTAACCCTGCTTCTAAACGGTCGTTGCTAGATGGTACACTCGCAGTTGAGGTGACCGTGAGGTACTAGGTCTGAGTCGTCTTCTGGACGATCCTTTTATTAGTATTAAGGTTAGTATTATTGAAAACCCATTAGGCGGGGGGTTAGGATCTAAGTTGTTTTGGGGTTAGCAGTTTGATGTATTTCATCATACAGGCATGTCCGATCGTAACAATCTCTCATTCGTCCAACCTCTCGCGGATACTAAAAAAGATCATCCAGAAGACGACTCATACCTGTACCTCACGGCACCTCAACTGCGAGTGTACCAGCCACGACCCTTTTGACCTAATCAAAATATTTTCCTCAAACAACAACTTACCTCCTTTCTATTATTTCTTGATTTCTGTTAGCTGCTGTTTATTTTAGATATTGTGCAGGTTTCGTTGATAATTTTTGTCAAGAACATGCAGACATGACGATTGATTGCGAGATCGATTTAACGTGTTTATGCTGTAACATGAAGTAGCAAAAACGTTGTTTAATAGAACCGCTGTTCAATACGTTTGATAAGCTCACTTGCTCATGGCCACACCCACCAAAATGTTTTCATTGCCACGCCCACCAAAATGTTTGGACAGCCAGTTTTGAAATCCTGGCTAAAAGCCTGCCTGCATGTATATTGCCAACCTTAGTCTCCACCTCAATGTAGACTGTCTACATTAACTAGGTGGAGACTGGGTTGATATTGCTTAGATGTACTTGATTAACAATATATTTGGATTTTTCTTATTCTAGCAAATGAGGCTGTATTATGTATGTACTGGGGTGGATTGTGGCTACCGCTGGACTGAGTAGAAGATTAATTAACGAAGATAATAAGATTATCGACTGTGCCAACAATAAACCTTTCTTGTAATATATGAAACACGAGGAAGAGTGTTTCATCAGGATGTCCAAACACCGAGACGTTTGTTGAAAACCGAGGCGAAGCCGCGGTTTTTTAACAAACTTCGAGGTGTTTGGATATCCTGATAAAACACTCTTCCGAGTGTTTCATATTACATCTCAAACAAATCAATATTTTAAGAGAAATCGAGGCGAAAGTTGGCTTAATTTATGTAATTTCTTCCTCCGATATCCAAACTACCGTCTCGCTGCTGATTTCCTTTGTTTTCGGCTCATGAATTATTAATGATTTGAGATATTATCATCCAACTTTATTTCCACTAGTCCAAATAACGCGATAATACAGATATCCTGTGATATGTGGAAAGGAGGTTATTTGGACTCTAAGACCACGTTTACACTAGAGCAAAAGTTTCCGGATTCGTAAGTGTTTCCGGATTCATCATAAACCGAGTATTCGGATTCATATCGTTTACACACCCGATGAAATCCGGAAACATTTATGCGGGAACGGTTACGAAGCATTTCGCGAAAAGACAACTCTAAAAGTCCTAAAATGCCGCCCAAAAAGAAGGCTAGAAAGGATGTTACAGAGAGTGTTTATGAAGTAGAACTACTTCTTGGAGTAGTTCGTGCGTACTAAATGGGTGCGTATAAAATGGATCATATGTTCCTGCAACAAAATCAGACAACCAACTACCGACAACAGTGCAATAACAACAACATCCGCCATTTTGTCTGCACCGCAAATTCGTGTGATCGCGGGCGGGAAAATATTCGGATTCATTGGAATACCCGTTTACACTACAAAAGATTCCGGATTCATAAGTATCCAGATACAAATTTTCCACTTTAGATTCCGGATTCAAAATCTCCGGAGACGCGACCAAACCGGGACGTTTTATTTCGGATTCATCCTCTTGTGTGTAAACGGCAAAACGAATCCGGTACGAAAACGTCCGGATTCGTGACGAATCCGGAAACTTTTGCTCTAGTGTAAACGCAGTCTGAAAGACCTTGTTTGATACTGTAATCATTTTGAAAGCTTTTGTTTGGCGAGAAAAAGTAAGACTTCTATATACAGTTGGATAATAAATAACTTATTAGAGCATCTAGAAAATAAAGTAAAGTAAATAAAGTGCAAATGAATCGAAAATTAAGTTTATCTTATTTGAAAAAATTCTTAAACAATGAGGAATAACAATTTACAGTTCTTCCATATTTCACTCAGTTCTTGAGATATTTATACTTATGTGATATTTAAATGAGCTGATCTACGACGTAGCAAGTTGTACACAACATGAGAAAATCATGTATATCTTTTATTTTAAAGAAATCACTCAAAACTTTTGCTACAGCTCATGAAACAAAACATTACAGACAAGCTTCGAGTGATTTCGTTCAATAATCTTTAAGATATACAGGATTTTCCAATGTTGTATACAACTTGCTACGTTATAGATTATCTCATTTGAATATCACCTAAGTCTAAATATCTCAAGAAGTAAGTTAAATATGGAAGAGCTGTAAATTGTTATTCCTCATTGTTTTAAGAATTCTTTCAAATAAGACAGTCTCTACAGGATGACAAAAATTGGCTGTCCTGTCCGTGTCTCAAGTGGTCAGAGTACCAGGCGTTGATTCGGAGACCTCAAGTTCGATTCCCGGTTTGGCCAGATTTTTCATACTAGAGACATTTTCACAATCAGGATCAATGGATATCAACCATAGTCAGTGTTCATATTTTCACTTGTCTAAAGCAAGGATCAAACTACAACACCAGTTACCGCAAGTTTCTACTTGTCCCTTCGTTTGACCACCAACTTGCGATGGCTTGCGTTACCTGGCTTTTTAAATTTCACCGTCGTTTGAACACAAAACATAAGTCGAGTGCAACTCTTTCGTGCTCAGTAAACAAAGTAATAGATCTTAGCAGTTAGCAGCTTTTCTCTAATTTTTCATTTGTTTGCTTTTGTGCCGCCTTTTGACTGATGGCACGTAAGTCAGCGCAAGTCGTCACAGGTTAACTCGTTTGATCCTTGCTTAAAGTGTATATGAAATGAAAATTAAGTTTGTTTTATTGGAATGAACTCTTTAAAGTAAGAGACAATGTCGTTTAATACACTTCTATATCTCACTCCGTTCTAGAGATATTCATATTTGAAAGATATGCAAAGGAGATAAGCAATGACGTAAAAACCTTGACACATTTTTATTATTTTACCAAATCATGTGAAACTTGGTACATTAATAGGAATTAGTTAAATGAACAATATTACCACACATATAGACTCTTTTCTTCATAAAATGACTTTATACTGTTTTCTGTCAAATTGAACAAACTTTTCAATGTTCAACAATATTCCATGTTAAACTTATGCGTGATATAAGCAATTATAGGAAAGCAAATATGCGCTCCAGAAACAAAACAAATGTCAATGGCATGGCACAGCACAATTTTTATGTTTGAGAGGGTCTGGAAACTTAAATAATAATAATCTTATTGGGCTAGCAATGTTTGATTTGATGGTTTCTATCTATGTTGGCGTTTCACATAATTCCATAAAATAATTTTGACTGAAGATTAGACTGGATTACACTGGATGATTACATAGTTCATTGGTTATCTCATTGGCATATCTTTCAAATCTGAATATCTCCAGAACGGGGTTAAATAAACGACATTGTCCTTCACTTTAAAGAGCTCATACCAATAAGACAAACTTAATTTTCATTTCATATATACTTTAAAGAGTGAGTGTCAGGGTAGTGCTTTGCGCGCTTGTGTTTTTGTTTTCATACGAATTGATTGCAGTGCATCGCATCGTTAGAACTATAATTTGCATGTGAACTCTAGATTTATTTGGAAATGTTGAAATTGGAGTCCGGTCCTGACTTCGGGGCGTTATGAAGTTAATGTTCAAGACGATTTGAACAGTTGCGGTTCGCTTGTTTGTGAACTGCGGGCCGCGCGCAACGCCGTTTCTGACGAACAAGCTGGCCCGTATGGCTTTAGTTCCTGAATCTTTGCAAATTCAAATGAACAAAACATCAGAAGAAACAAAATATATTTATTTACTAGTCACTCATCAAACACTTCCATTCGCAAACTTATTCGCGCTGTTTCAGCAGCATAACCCGGCCTTCCACGCTTCGGAGGCGAAGCGCTCGTAGCAGCTTCTATGTATCGAAAAGATTACTATAGTAAATGACCAATTTTACGAAAAATATCACAATAATTGATCACTCGGGTATATTTACTTCTTAGGAAACTTGAAAATGGATAATTTATAAGAAGGATTGATCAAATATCGACGGATTCGTTTGTGAACTGAAATAGGCGTCCCATAAAATGGCCGCCAAGAAGAAAACAAGCGCGCAAAGCCCTACCCTGACATTCATATACAAAGACTGTAAACATTAATAATTTTAAAACTAAATTCAATTAGTCAGTTTAAAAATACAGTAAAAGTTTATTTTTACCCTTTTATTTAATTTGTCAACAGAGCCGTACTCAAAAACACAGTTGTGATGTAGTGATACTATTATTATTATTGTAACAATTCACACGTTTCTTTCGTGGTTCCCGTAATCTAAACATCAAGCTATAGCCTTAGGTGTCTAGGGTCTTTCTTAAAATCCTTGCTGTTCCCAACAAGCAAGCGTTTTGAAGCAATGAAGTGCTATCATCCAAACCAATTTTCTTCGCAAATATCTTAAAGTTCCTACTAATAGTCCCAAGTGCTCCAATGACAATTGGTGCGACCGTTACTCTTCTACAGTTCCAGATCTTCTTAATCTCCCTTTTAAGGTCTTGATATTTTTCAATTTTTTTCTGTTCCTTTTCGAGTACTCGTATATCGAAGGAGCAAGCGACATCTATTACACTACATGTTCTCTCCTCCTCCAAGACTGATCTGTTTGGATCTTAAAGTTCCATAGTACCTTCACCCGATTATTATTATTATTATTATTAGTTTAACACAGTATGATGTTCTTTATACTGGTCTTTAGGACTCCATGTCAGATCTCACGACTTAAGATATGGGGAACTTGTCTTATTAATTTCTTCTGATCTCCACTTTCACACCATCTCCTTCTGCCTATCCCTCTACGCAAAGAAATTTACGAAGGATGTTTGTTGTTCCTAACAGGACTGACTTCTGGATTATGTTCATATCATACTATAATCAATATATCTGCATCATCGTCGTCCGGATATTATTGTAGTAAATGAATTGTCTAAATGTTGTCAAATTGTAGAGATTACGGTATGTTTTGACATATATCATGACTTGGCTAAAAATTCAAAAATGGTTCGATATAACCCATTGGTGGAGTGTTTGAAGAAAAATGGCTACGACACGAAACTGTTTGTACTATGTTTTGGTTCTCTTGGAACAGTTCATAAAGATGTATGGTCAAACTTAAAAGCATTTTCAAGAGACAAGGATGTTTTGAAAGACGTTATCCGTGACTGTTCAATCTCAGCTATTATTGGGTCAAACTATATTTGGCGCCATAGAGTTAAAAAATTACTGTCTTGAACAACTAATAATGAAGCTTAGATGTAATTCATTATAATTTGTAACTAAGCTGATGTAATTTATGCTTGGGTTCTAGTTCAGAGAGAAAAATATCAGTTTAACACAGTATAATGTTCTTTATACTGGTCTTTAGGACTCCATGTCAGGTCTTACTACGATATGGGGAACTTGTCTTATTAATTTCTTCTGATCTCCACTTTCACACCACCATCTCCTGCCTATCCCTCTACGCAAATAAATTTACGAAGGACATAAGGATTAGTGGTGAAGGAAAATTTCGAGTGTTGGAATATATACATTTTAAGACCAAACCGGGACCAGTTGCAAAGAGTGCAACTTCAAGGCCTTCCGGCTGGAATTGAACCCGCGACCCTGCGATGCTAGTACTGAGCTAGCGGAGGTCGTTGCCGAGAGCCTAGTCTCGAGTTCGTTTTCCTCGTCCCATTACCCTCTACCACATTCCTTAATATCCGAACCATATAACCCCTCATTGGAAGCCTCTGCGGAGGAGAGAGAGTTCTGTATATATATTGGACATGTTGTAAGGATTTAGTATAAGTGTATATCTATTTATACATATAGTATAACTATATATATATCTATCTATTTATACTCGCAATGCCAAAGTGTCTGCGATTATGTCAATCGACCAACCGTGCACGAAGTAAAGGCCCTGGGAATGACATATTGCGATTTCATCTCTGTTTATTTTTCGTGATTAATATTGAGGCATTTCGTTTTTGACTTTTATATATATTTATGTTTAACCACATGTATATATTGCGTAAGCTGAAAAAATATTTTGGTGATATTGATCAGAAAAAGGAGAATTAATTTATAAAACTGTTCTTGCCAGGGCTCGAACCTGGGACCTTCCGCGTGTGAGGCGGACGTGATAACCACTACACTACAAGAACCACGGTATCAACTTTTGTCGAAAAAGGGTGTTATAAAGGATATATGTGGTTAAATCTGTAGTATATTGCAGATTTGTCGCTAAAATTTTGTTTGCTTTGCTAGAAATGATCTTTTTGTAATATATTGAACAACAGTAAAACGATGCTATATTTCCGAAGACAGTGAAATTAAACACAATCGCTTTACACGACACTGACGATTATAGTAAATAGAAGTAGGTTCGTGAAATATCTTCATCTAACAATAAGATTTTCTTATTTTACTTTGGGTTTTGCAATAGTATTTTGGTGTGACTGAAGAAAATTGACAACGAAAGGACTTTGCGAGGGAATGTTTTGTGATTGAACCCAGAGTAAGTTGATATACAATAAATTGAGCGTTAATCCGCAAGTAAGTTCTCGTAGTGTAGTGGTTATCACATCCGCCTAACACGCGGAAGGTCCCAGGTTCGAGCCCTGGCGGGAACATTTTGGAAATCCCACTTCTTCTAAATTTTTCCTTTTTGTTGAAAAATTGTTTGATGATTCCTAAAACCATTAATAACCTCTGTCGTGCCTGTACGACTATCAGAATTCATAATTAAAAAATTTAAGATGCAGACGAACTACCATAAACTGACGAAGGAGATTTCCACCTCGGTCCAGTCCCCTATAACACCTCTCTCTCCGCGGTTTACAGAAGCCCCGTCGGCAGCAAAACCAACTAGTTTATTTTCAAAGGACTCTTCTGTAATAGTTAATGGTCTGAAAGCTTTCCTTTGCCTACAGCAGTGCCATATTTCAAATCCGCCAACCTGCAAAGCTCTGGGTACGAGATTGGCTTATTCTGTGCTTATTAAAAGCGCGAACTATTAAATTTCATAGGTGAGACTAACATTAAATTTTCGTTTTTAGTTAATTTGAAATTCATTAAATTGTTTCTTTTCCAATACAGAAAAAAAGAAAGAACACGTGTTAAATAAAGACTTTTAGAGAAATAATTGAAAAAAAGAATGTTCACGCCAGGGTTCGAACCTGGGACCTTCCGCGTGTAAAGCGGATGTGATAACCACTACACTACGCGAACGCTGACAAAAATTTAACGTTAAAAGTGTCTTAAATTGTCTTAAATTGTGGAGGCAAATAAAATAGCAAGAATTATTTTATAAATTTCGACTCAATTTTGTCTCGCCAAAAAGTGTCGTAAAAACGATGGCGTCAGCTGGAGCTATTTTTTCATGGTAGCGACCACTGACCTGTATTTACAACAGTCTGTTGGCGAATTATTAGGACAAATATACAGTATTTTTCTCGTTTTATGCTTTTAGGTGACATTTGACGTTATCAATACAAAATAAACGAGTTTGAAATTTGCAATTCCTGATATAATTTTATGTTTACCATGCTTCACCTGACAGCCACGGCACTCTTGACCACTCTTCGGCCGGCTTACTTTTTAAAAAACAGTAACATGTATCTAATATCTATTCAACGTTCTTTTTTCTGTAAAAAGTTGCTATAGATAAACAACCTTCAAGAACAAAAGCAACTATCTCACCTGAAGATAAAAGTCTAGAAAGAGATTAAATTGTCAGGCAACCGAAAATAATTGCATACGTCCTCCGAGTGTTGACAACTAGTGTTGACGGCTTTTAGAATTTAGTGGAAAGATTTCTGGTCATAAAGAACATCTCCACTTTCAAGGATTTTTTGTACAGTCTCGTTTTTGAAGAGGGAAATGCCGTTTGTATCACGACACGGGAAAAAGGACTCCAGCTGACGCCATAGTTATCGTATAAACACATTTGATTGGTTCTACGTTTCGACTGAATTGAAGTCAACAGGCATTAGGAATGCATTCGCGACAATGTTTCAATTTGGCGAAAGTAGAATACTTCTAGGACATACATAGTGTCCATGGTTTTACAGCTGGTGTAACAAAGCCAAAATTCGAGCAAAGACGTTTTTATGTGTCAGAGAGCGTTCTAAACACAGAATTACAATATTATAGCATTCTCGGAGAAGAAGGATAGTTTGATGTGTTTATGGTAATTATTTCTTTGTCTCGAACTACTGGGTGTCTTCGCAGAGGTCCGCCAACAAACTATCCAATCAAAATTGAAGATTTTTTATCCTAAAGTGAACTATCCTCCGTCGTTGACTATAAATAGGGACCAAGGGTTGCCTTTAATTTGTTAAATATTCGTTCGATTATCGAAGTGCTAAAAGCGAAACAATTATCTGTGAACAAGACAACAAGTTTTTAACTGCAAGATGCCTCCTAAACCTGGTGTTGCGAGCAAAGGTGGAAAGAAAGCCGGCAAGAAAGGCGGAGTCGGTGGCGACGGCAAGAAGAGAAGGTCGAAACGTAAAGAAAGTTACGCCATCTACATCTACAAAGTCCTGAAGCAAGTTCACCCAGACACTGGTGTCTCCAGCAAAGCCATGGGCATTATGAACTCCTTCGTGAACGACATCTTTGAGAGAATCGCTGGCGAAGCTTCCCGTCTGGCTCACTACAACAAGAAGTCGACGATCTCTTCGCGGGAGATTCAAACCGCTGTTCGTCTCCTCTTGCCTGGTGAGCTCGCTAAGCACGCTGTCAGTGAAGGAACCAAAGCTGTGACCAAATACACAAGCAGCAAGTAAATTAAGACCTTAACGTCTTACCAAATAAAAACGGCTCTTTTGAGAGCCCCCAAATGTCTCCAAAAGAGAACGAACTATGCTTGATTAAAATTTACGTTGATAAGTGTCTTGGCGGTTAACGGTTTAAACATAGGCGTAGAGTTTTGTTTTTGTCTGTGTAGCTTTCTTTTAAGGAAAACTAAGGTGCGGTTGGGGTGGGGGAATTGTCAAATTTCAAAGTCCCAGGCCGGGCGCCGAAGGCGCGAGATATCTCTAGGGGGTCCGGGGAATTTAGAAATCTAGAGTTCCGGAAATGTCATTTCCTGCATTCTGGTGGGTGAATTTAGAGAATTCTGAAGCTTCTAAAACGTCATAAATTGCCACGCCACACACTCGGCTGCCTTCGCTTTACACTCGGCGTTTCTTCGATCGTACTTTGAAACTAGAGCCCAGTCTACTAACTGTTTAAGTTCTAAAACGTATGCATGATAGAGATTTCTCGCTGATTTGTGCATGATTGCTTCTGGCTAGAAAACATAACGAGGCTGTATAAAGGCTATATCAACCAGCAACCCTATCATTCATGAATAATGATCAATTGCTGCAAAATCTCTGGGGGGGCTAAGCCCCAGAAAAAAAAATTATCGGGGGCCCGAAGCCCTCCCATACTCTACGCCTATGGGTTTAAACATAATTCGAAATCATAGTTGACTTGTTATCAAACAGTGAGACAGCCGTTTTGAACAAGGCGATTTGTTTTGAACCGTAGCACTTCAATTTGATCATTCCATGACCATGTCTAATTTAGACAATTTGCCTGTATTTCTAATTTATTGGTGATTGATAAAAAGAATACCGTACTAGGCTTGCTAGAAACCATTGGTGTTATTTCTTGTCTTGTCTAGTAGAGACATAAGTTGAGCTGTGAGCAGGCTATTCCAGGGTAAAATGAAAATTTATAAGACAACAACAACCTGGACAATCCACTTCACACATCTAATGATATTATTACCTATGGAAAACTGTTGACTCAATAAGAATAATAAGCCTTGGGTTTATGTTTGTTCAAATGACTTTTAAATATCTTATTTTGGAATGGGGGATTATTGGACTTTTTTTGGGAGGTGGATATTATTGGAAATTTATCGTATTCAACACTGATAATATTTGAAGACCAGCCTTACTTATACAAATCAAAAACTCTAATTAAAATGTTGGCATGCTGCTGAATGGTACCACACCATAAATGGCAATGGGATCGGCCAGTATATTATGGCTTATATGAAACTTATAGCTTCGCCACCCTAAATTCTTTGATCCAACACAAATGACAAACTGCAATACCGTTCAAACCACCGTAAAACTAAAAAATAGTGCTGACAGAATAAAAGATCCGGGATAAGTCACCATCTCGATTTTTGATGGCAAATTTTAAAATTGATATAAGCCTACCTACAGGGTGTCCCAAAAAAAAGGCTACCTTTTCAAATTCAAATTAGCATGTTAATTCAAGCAACCTATTGTAGTTCTTTGAAATTCATTATCGCTTTTGAACTACGAATGCGTAAAAACACACAGTTTTATACACATGGGATATTAAACACAATAGGTTGTTTGAATTAACACGCTCATTTGAATTTGAAAAGGTAGCCTTTTTTTTGGGACACTCTGTATACTATCAAGTTTTGTGATTGGTTGATTAAAACAATAAAACAATAGAATCAACCACAAAGAAACCAATGTCCTAACCTAACCAAAGTGGTTAGCAAAACCTGTTCATTTTTGACGTATTTACTGGGTTATCCTATTAGCCAAAAATATATAAGGTTTCATTGGTCCGTTTACCGCTGAACAAAAAGACGACAGTCAAAAATATCAAAATGGAGGCCAGCAACAACGTTTAGAAATTGTTCTATTATTTTTTGTAAAAACAGCAGTAATATCCTCCAATTTTTTACACCATCGTCGTGGAGAAAACCTAAACGTTAGCCCAAGTCGTAGCCGCTGTCAGAATGGGTAAAAAAATGGCAACTGTTGGCACAATTGCATTGGCAGCGACTGCAGCTGGAAGCATGGCATATATTTATATCGGTGGCAAAGAGCTTCGTATAGCAGGACAAGGAGTAGTGAGGTTTACAAAAACAGCTTTAACGGTAAGTTATTTTATCTGACATATATCTGTGCCCGAGAAAGCTAGTAGCTATGGGGTATTGCTGATTAGTGAAGATTTGATTAGTGACGAATGAAGATTGATTCTACTACAGTAACTACAGTGACATTGACATTTGTCCCATAACTCCATAAGCCTTGTCTCCTATACTGTAGGTTCTTGCGATAAGTTATGATTACAAGAAGACCCTATGGAATATAGAGAAGACATCTAAATTATACAAAGAGCTGCAATCACAGGTACATATTATATCAACTCTTACTGTAGTCTGTAGCCTGCATACCATTTGGATTAGACATCACTGACATACCACACTTGCTCAGCTATATACCAATACACTAGTACGGTAAACAGTGATTTACATATAGACAGTGGCGCCGGAGCCAAGGGGGGCGCTTCCCTTTGCTTACGGGGGCAGCCGTGTGCCCTTTGGTACCATTACAATATCTTATACTTCATTTTGAATTTATTTTATCACTCTAAGTTAAAACTTATACTGCCCAAACTCGGAAAGAAAAAACATTTAAGTTTTGCGAGTGGGATGCGTAATGAGGAAAATGAGGATGAGGAACGAGCCTGATTCTCTATAATCGTCGCTGGTCATCGTCGTACTACAGGTACATTATACCATGCCCAAAATAGGACATGTTTTTACGTTTTTTTCTTATTCCCGGGAGTAAGTTGGAGTAATTTCATGTAAATGTTTTCTTCATTTATAAAATACTTCTTATCCATCTTAACATCATGATTTCCAATAGAATTTCTATCAGGAGTTGTTTGCCATTATTACAGGTGGTACAAATGTGGCCATAACAATATATAAAACTAGTATTCTTTGAAAAATTCCTCAAAGTAGATGGTGGTGAATGGCATACAGCCGGCTCTTTTCCACCTGCTGCTGGCTCTATTGGAAACCCTGAACATATTTTGGAATTGGAACATATAGATAGATAGATATATATGGTCAAGGTATAAGGGGTGTAGGGGAGTAAAGGGAATAAGACATATAGATAGATATACCGTATATCACGGTGTATAAGATTTCCTAGGGCCAAAAATTGATGTCAAAAACCCGACCTCGACTTATACGAAGGGTCATGAAATCATAGAATGGATAAACTAGTACCCAGTCCTCTCAATGCATCAGGAAATGGGGTAAAATCGACATGTGTAAATAGCGCATTTCACGCTAACTTTCATGCTAACTCCTGCTAGTATAAATAGTAAATACAACATCGACATGCCGTTAAAACGAAGAAAGTATGAAGCAAGTTTCAAATTAAAGGTTATAGACTTTTCCAAAAACTCAAACAACTCTGCTGCTGGACTTAAGTATGGAGTTAACGAAAAGCTCGTTCGAGAATGGCGGAAACAACAAGAAAAGGACAAAATGCGCTGATCGTGGATCGAATTGCCACTGGCCGAAACTCGAAGAACAGCTAGCCAAGTGGATCTGTGGATACCATGTATATATCATTTAATCTTTGTTTATTGCTGCCGTAGGCAGCACACTAATCTTGACTTGGGTTGCTGTGTCTCGTACCCAGACTTCTTCGCGGAACTATGTATAGTCGATCGACTTTAAATTACGATCATGGATGTTTTAAGGATGTTTGTATGTCCACAGATTTATGACGTTTTATGACGTAACTCGTAGATGTTTGTATAATCGCCGGATGCCGAACTCATCAGTGATATTTTGTGAAAAGCTTCGTTCATCAGTCATCATTATAAGTTATAACATGTTCTGCTTTAGTGCTGAACTTCTGGCAACTGTGCTTTAGCCTGATTGTGAATGCGAATTTTACTTCGATTTCAGTGAGGAAAGTTTCTCTTGTCAAGGTAAGGCAACTAGTCATCTGCGATTTCATGCCATCTCTGACACCACGGTAATAATATATACTGACACTGTCATGGTTATCACAATTATCAAATACTTTGTTTGTGAATAAGATTTACCTTCTATTTTAGGTGTATATTGGTGTCCCGTGTCCCTCATATTGAACTGCATTTTTATGCAAGAAACAAATTCTGATTAACTTAGTTTATCAACTGTTATAATGTCAACTTTTGTGTTCATATTGAACTGCATTTTTATGAAAGAAACAAATTCTGATTAACTTAGTTTATCAACTGTTATAATGTCAACTTTTTGTCTTCATATTTGACAGCATTTTTATGCAAGCCATGTACAGAGAACTATGTTATACAACTATCTTATCTTTATATGTTCAACTGCATCTTTATGCAACTGTTCAACTTACATCTGTTTTATAGTATTACACATGTTCATGAACTACTATATATATTGTCAATAGATGTTGAGAACGGTTACAACACAAGGGGGTCAACAAGGGAGGTGGCAGACGTGAGATATCAGGAAATGTGCCGGGGGCGGATGAAGCATGTGCAGGTCCCCTGGCTGTGTGTACTATTGACTTACCCCAAATAGATGTCTAACATACCTATGGTCCAGCAAGCTCATTGTGAACTCCATATATATGTAGAACTCACTGCTCTGGTATTACCTAAGTAAACCATAACCGCATGGGTACGAGGCTGTACTACCACTTATTTTAGCAATTTTGAACAATATCATGACTGCCTAATTGGATTTAGAGGCAGCACTTCCCTTGTGATAGTAACTTCTAGTAATAACCATTTCTTTATAAGACTAGCATACTATATGGATTTATGCAATAAAAATAATTAACATCATGCAAATAAGTGTGCTGCCGGTCTTGTGGTCCCTTGGGGCCCTAGGGTGTGTGCACTGAATGCCTTACGTCAATGCAAAACTCGTGGCATCTGACGGTCCTCCACTTCAGGGCTTATTCGTGCGCTGTTCGTCGTACACGATACTTCGTTCCCTCCCACCCAACCCTCATCTAACATAGCTTATTATTGTGCTCCCGTGCTTCGGACTGTGCTACTTTGCAATCATTCAGCTGTTGCTTGCTGGCTAGCTGCTAGTGCGGGTCCGTACTGGGCAACGTCGCCGTACAGTCGTTGGGGGACTGTATTTGTGCTCCCTGCTGTTGCTCAGTCGTGTGGGGGGTCCTCTGGGTCCGTACTGGGCAACGTCGCCATACAGTCGTTGGGGGATTGTATTTGTGCTCCCTGCTGGTGCTCAGTCGTGTGGGGGGTCCTCTGGGTCCGTACTGGGCAACGCCGCCGTACAGTCGTTGAGGGACTCTTGGCTCTGGTTTGGGATCAAACTTCAAGGTCGGGCCTTGTTTGGTTCCCTGCATTGTGCAGGCGGTAGGCTGTAGTAGGGGTAATTTGTTATTATACGGTAAGTTTTTTCTCCACTTTATGTGTGACAGTAGTTCTGATCATGAGAGGGTAATTCTCGGCAACATTGTAACAAGTTAGTTGGGGAGTTTAGGCGCGCCTGGGGCTGCTCTACCTATGAGACCGCTCCCATCTTTGTGGATCTCTGGGTCCTGTAAACTGTTCCTCAGCTGTTAGCGTTAAACCCTCTCCGACAGAGCTACACCATCCAAAGAATGAATTGGTTCAGGACACTGTGCCCAATTAGGTGCGGTTCCATACAGCGTATGGTCAGGAATCGCGGGGCTATCGGGGTTGCTATCGCAGACTCTTGCATGAATGTTAATATAGAGTAAGTTGTAAATACCGTAGGTTCGATGAAAAGCGTATTTATTTGTTTCCGTAAAATAGTTCAGTTTTCTTTTTTAAAGATTCGTACTATTACGCCATTAAAATTTCCGTGAATATTACTCTGTCAGCTATCAATAACTATTTAGTTAAATTGGGACTCGACTTATGCACAGGGTATCCTAAAAATCACAATTTTTTGCCCAAAAATTAGGGGGTCGACTTATGTGCCAGGTCGACTTGTACGCCGTGATATACGGTATATGGTCAAGGAATAAGGGGAGTAGGGGAGTAAAGGGAATAAGACATATAGATATATATATATGGTCAAGGAATAAGGGGAGTAGGGGAGTAAGAGGAATAAGACATATAGATAGATATATATGGTCAAGGAATAAGGGGAGTAGGGGAGTAAGACATATTGATACATATATATGGTCAAGGAATAAGGGGAGTAAGACATATAGATAGATATATATGGTCAAGGAATAAGGGGAGTAAGGGAAATAAGGGGAACGAGATGAAATAAAATAAATAGGGCTTATATATATATGCCAAAAGGGTGTCACAACTAGAAAGTAGCCAATCAAATGCACGGGAGATAAACAAACTAATAATTGATGAGATGCGAAAAGTTAAATCATATGCTATTTTTACAGTTGATCAGCAAACAGACTGAGGGAGAGGGAGAAATGACAGGTCCAATATCGAAGGGGATTAGGCGATAATATATCAGCAGTAAGAAACAAAAACTTGAAAAGGAATGAAAGTGCATAAGCTAATAATAAAAAGTTCCAAGCAAACTAAAATAACAAAAAACTTGTAGGAAATTAAATAAAAGAAAAACGTTCGTTAAGACCAAGAGGATGTGTGGTGCCAAGTTTAAAAATGAGACGCTTCTCTTGCCGTTTGCGGTTATCGTTACCACCTGAGATGGGATGATGGCACAGACTTTCATGTCTGAAACCAAATGGTTGGAGCTGTTGAAATGGCGGGCTACAGGTTTGTCAACATAATTGTTGCTCACCGAACGAAGATGTTCAGCAAACCTGTCTGAAAGGCGTCGCCCAGTTTCACCGATGTAGATTTTAGGGCATTTATCGCAAGAAATGCAATAAATGATGTTGGTGGACGTGCATGAAAAAGTATGACGGATTGTGTGGTCGAATTTTGGGGCAGTAATGACTGTAGTGGGATTGAGAAAAGGGCATGTGTTGCAGCGGGAACGGCCGCAAGAAAATGTTCCCGCTGGTGCCGAGGTATTTTGTTTGAGGGCACTAAGTATTAAGGAGTCACGAATGTTTTTATTACGGCGAAAAGATACCAAAGGGTTATCGGTGAAAATGGCTGACGTTTCAGGATCATTTTGTAAAATGTGAAAATTCCGATTGATAATATTTTTAACTTTAAAATTGAAAGGATGAAATGTTAGAACTAAAGGAATTTTATTGTTTGAAACTTGTTCCAAAGGTGGTTCAAGGGCGTCTAAACGGGGGACGAGAAAAGCTTTCTGAACGGCGAGGTCTAGAAGGTTGGTAGGGTAACCACGTTGAACAAAAACAGATCTCATTTCCATTGATTTGGCTTGAAAATCTTGGTCGTCGCTACATAAGCGGCGAAGACGCAATAATTGAGAGTAATGGATGGATTGCTTAGTGTGGTTGGGATGAGAGGATGAAAATAGAAGATAACTATGGGAGTCAGTAGGCTTGTACGAGACCGACGTTTTCAGCGAATCACCATCAATCGAAATTAAAATATCAAGGAACGACACAGAGGTCACGCTGATTTCCCACGTGAACTTCAGAGCAGGTGGAAATCATCAACAAAGTTGATGAACTGCTCTAAAAGGACACGTGAATACGACGCTGTTCCTAAACAGTCCTCGATAAATCTGCCGAAGAAATCAGGCAAGGGACCCGTGTATTGTTCAAAGATCTGTTTTTCAACATAACCAACAAATAAATTAGCATAGCTTGGACCCATTTTGGTGCCCATCGCAACACCACTTATTTGTTGATAATGTTCACCATCAAACGAAAAATTGTTAAGGGTAAGCACTAGTTCTGCTAAGCGGAGTAACGTGGTTGTGGAGGGTTCTAAATTAGTGCACTGATCAAAGAAAAACTTCAGAGCTTCAAGGCCATCACAATGGGGAATGACGGTGTATAAGGACTTGACGTCCATCGTGAAAATAAATTTGTCGGAACTACTGAAACGTAACTGGTCGAAAATTTGCAAGGCATGTTTAGTATCATTGATATAAGAAGGCAACTTCTTAACCAAAGGATACATAACGTTGTCTAGAAAACTGGAAATGAGTTCGGTGGGGCAACTACAAGAGAAAACAATCGGCCTGCCAGGATTGTTAGGTTTATGAATTTTAGGTAGGAAATATATGACAGGCGTTCTGATGATTTCCATCCTGCTCTGAAGTTCACGTGGGAAATCAGCGAGACCTCTGTGTCGTTCCTTGATATTTTAATTTCGATTGATGGTGATTCGCTGAAAACATCGGTCTCGTACAAGCCTACTGACTCCCATAGTTATCTTCTATTTTCATCCTCTCATCCCAACCACACTAAGCAATCCATCCCTTACTCTCAATTCTTGCGTCTTCGCCGCTTATGTAGCGACGACCAAGATTTTCAAGCCAAATCAATGGAAATGAGATCTTTTTTTGTTCAACGTGGTTACCCTACCAACCTTCTAGCCCTCGCCGTTCAGAAAGCTTTTCTCGTCCCCCGTTTAGAAGCCCTTGAACCACCTTTGGAACAAGTTTCAAACAATAAAATTCCTTTAGTTCTAACATTTCATCCTTTCAATTTTAAAGTTAAAAATATTATCAATCGGAATTTTCACATTTTACAAAATGATCCTGAAACGTCAGCCATTTTCACCGATAACCCTTTGGTATCTTTTCGCCGTAATAAAAACATTCGTGACTCCTTAGTACTTAGTGCCCTCAAACAAAATACCTCGGCACCAGCGGGAACATTTTCTTGCGGCCGTTCCCGCTGCAACACATGCCCTTTTCTCAATCCCACTATACAGTCATTACTGCCCCAAAATTCGACCACACAATCCGACCACACAATCCGTCATACTTTTTCATGCACGTCCACCAACATCATTTATTGCATTTCTTGCGATAAATGCCCTAAAATCTACATCGGTGAAACTGGGCGACGCCTTTCAGACAGGTTTGCTGAACATCTTCGTTCGGTGAGGAACAATTATGTTGACAAACCTGTAGCCCGCCATTTCAACAGCTCCAACCATTTGGTTTCAGACATGAAAGTCTGTGCCATCCTTACCATCTCAGGTGGTAACGATAACCGCAAACGGCATGAAGAGAAGCGTCTCATTTTTAAACTTGGCACCACACATCCTCTTGGTCTTAACGAACGTTTTTGTTTTATTTAATTTCCTACAAGTTTTTTGTTGTTTTAGTTTGCTTGAACTTTTTATTATTAGCTTATGCACTTTCATTCCTTTCACGTTTTTGTTTCTTACTGCTGATGTATTATCGCCTAATCCCCTTCGATATTGGACCTGTCATTTCTCCCTCCCCCTCAGTCTGTTTGCTGATCAACTGTAAAAATAGCATATGATTTAACTTTTCGCATCTCATCAATTATTAGTTTGTTTATCTTCCGTGCATTTGATTGGCTACTTTCTAGTTTCTAGTTTCTATGGGGGCTTCGGTGGTCTAGTGGTCAGGGCCACTGCCTCCCACCTCTGAGGTCGAAAGTCGTGGGTTTTCTCCGGGTTCTTCGGTTTCCTCCCACAGGGAAGTTGACAGGGCGGGTTAGGATAAATAGTTAGGAAAACTAATGATGATAAAAACTGTAAAAAATAAATAGCTAAGGTTAATTGATTGGGGTACTGGGTACTATAGGTACTGAATGTAATAGAATAAATTGTCGATGTTGTAAAGCGCATTTGATCATATACACATGCTAATTTGCGCTATATAAATAGTAAACATTGTTAATAGTTGTGACACCCTTTTGGCATATATATAAGCACTATTTATTTTATTTCATCTCGTCTTACTCTGATGAAGGGCTCCGTTCGAAACGTCAGTATCTCGTCACTAAATTCTTGGCAGTTTATACCACCTTTTCATTTTGCTATATATTCAAAACACTGTCTTTATATATATATATATATATATATATATATATATATATATATATATATATATATATATATATAGTGGGTCCCAAGTCCACAGTTACCATAAAGCCATTATGGTGATAGCCGGTAGGGCACATTGTATACTTTCATGTATATTTCATGTATATATATATATATATATATATATATATATATATATAATATATATATATATATATATATATATATATATATATATATATATATATATATATATATATATATATATATATATATATTAAGGTGTGGCTTACCCACCAACGACGATTTCCAGCAGAAGGATCCAGAATTGGATTCCCAGTTACCTCCAGAATATGGAATGCAGATACAGAAAGAGAGGCAAACAACTTCTTTACTGGTCCTTTATTTTGTTAAATAAAGGACCAGTAAAGAAGTTGTTTGCCTCTCTTTCTGTATCTGCATATATATATATATATATATATATATATATATATATATATATATATATATATATATATATATATATATATATATATATATATATATATATATATATATATATATATATATATATATATATATATATATATATATATATATATATATATATATATATATATATATATATATATATATATATATATGTTTGGTCAAGGAATAAGGGGAGTAGTTGGAGTATAAAGGGGAATAAGACATTATACAGATAGAAATATTGTCTGTTTGCATTGGTTTTGCAGCCTGTCTTTCCTTCTGGAGAGATATCTACACAGCCTAAATACTGCTTTACGTTATTGCAATTAAATAGTAAATACTAATTCAAATCCAGCATGGCGCCATGGCTAAAAATACAAAAATGGTGCTCCCAAGTTGCAAGAAATACTATTTTCAAGACTCAAAATTCCAATAATGCAGAATATAATTCATTGCCAATGACAATGTTCAAAATTTGAATCAGGTCTCCTGAATCATTAATTTATTGATTTGTTACCTTGACTTACTACAGTCATAATAAATTTAGCGTATCTATCTGTACATGTATGTCTTATTCCTCTTACTCCCCTTACTCCCCTTATTCCTTTACCATATCTGTACTCCCCTATTCTTTGACCATATATCTATCTGTACATGTATCTCTTATTCCCCTTACTCCCCCTACTCCCCTATTCCTTGACCATATATCTATATCTGTACACGTATCTCTTATTCCTTACTCCCAGGAATAAGCACAAAAGTTAAAAAGTAATGTCCTGTATCAGGCAACATATATACTACATAATACCATGATTTACTCGATTTATTTTGTTCTCGCAGGGAAATTTAATCGCTAAATTCCCCACGTTTATTTGTTTGAAAACTACTCATGCATACAAATTAGGGAATATTTCTAATTTTTCCTCATTCCTATGATATGCACGAGGGAAATTTAGTAGAACACAAAGGATTTCTTTGTCTTCTAATTTTCCTTCATTCAAATGCACGCGGAAATTTAGTAGACAAAAACTCTGTCTCCAACCACGGGCTGGATAAGGTTCTCAAAGTTATCCTCGGCGATCAGCCCTTCGCCTCGGGAAGATTTGTAAAAGTCCTCGGGCTTCGCCCTCGGACTTTCACAAATCTTCCCCCGGCGGCGGGCAATTTAATCGCTAATTTCCCTCAAGTCATGGTATTACTTATAATAGGTTGTGTAATTTGGTTACACAGAGGCAGGCAACTAACGCAAGCTATTTTCTATTTGTTAAATATTAAAATATATTATTAATTTATTATTATGTTACATATATCCACTTAGCATATTAATTATTAAATATTGTTATTGATAAACGTTTACTGTGAGTCTAGTAATAGATATTAAATAAAGGCAGTTAGACGGTTTCTCCTACTATAAAATGAAAATTTCCTTACGCTTGTTTGCCAAGTAAGGTGAAAGTGCCCTTTTTCGAGATTATGCCCCCGCTGCCCTGAGTTGCTTCCGGCGCCCCTGCATATAGATACTGATAGTGTAATATCAGGTATAGCTGAGGACTATGTGGTACCTGTACCTACAGTATAGGATGGCTAATCCAAATACCTGTACAGGCAACATTGTATGCAGGTAACAGTGGGAACGCTATACAGTAAGAGTTCATTTGCTTCATGCATGCCATATTGATTTGCTTTGTTTTTGTTTTATGAGTTATTATATAAAAAGCAGTGTTTTATAAGTATTTCCAGCACTAATAAACTCAATATTATTATTAATCAAACACATGTGAATTATTAGTAATAATCTAGGAATCAACTAGGAATGTCAGAAATAGAACCGAATAAGTTATGCTACTACAAAATACAAATAACGAAATGCAAGTGTAAATTACCAAGGGTTTTTAAAACTTCTTATAATTAAATTTAATGAACCCTAAGCGACCGATGTTGCCGGGAAGGAGTGCGCAACGCTTTTTTTACAGCTACGTATTTTGAAAAAGTTGTCAAAAAGTAAAAACTACTTGTAGTTTAATTGCTACTGTACTTTAATTAGCAAACTACAAGTGCAGGGTTCACTAAGACATGCCCTTGCTTTATACTGTATGTCATGACGACTTGTATAACTGTAACTGTAAGCTAGAATTTATTATAATAATCTATAATACTATGTCCTTTGCTGCTGTATAGGTTCATAGTAGATCTGCAAATCGGTTACGCGATCTGTGTTTTTGGAATGCTGGATTATACATAAAAATTGGACAACACCTTGGTTCTCTAGACTATTTGCTTCCTGAAGAATATGTTGAAGTTCTTAAAGTGTTTCATCACACTGCTCCAGGAAGCTTGATGACAGATATACATCAGGTTTTTAAAGAGGAATTAGGGAAGTCTCCTGAAGAACTGTTCCAGGACTTTGATGTTCAACCATTAGGTATGACATTGAATTTTGTATGCCGGTAATGATATATGCAAGACTGGTGCCAGGGCCGCCGAGAGAAATTTAGGGCCCCTGGTCAAAAATATTTATGGTTATATATATATATATATATTCCCAAATATATATATTCCCAAAAATATATATATATATATACTGTATATATAGCAAAGTGAAAAGGTGGTAAACTGCCAAGAATTTAGTGACGAGATACTGACGTTTCGAGCGGAGCCCTTCATCAGAGTAAGACGAGATGAAATAAAATAAATAGGGCTTATATATATATATGCCAAAAGGGTGTCACAAGTAGAAAGTAGCCAATCAAATGCACGGGAGATATACAAAGTAATAATTAATGAGATGCGAAAAGTTAAATCATTTGCTATTTTTACAGTCGATCAGAGGAGGAGGGAGAAATGACAGGTTCAATATTATTTATTAAGGGGATTAGGCGATATTAAAGCAGTAAGAAACAAAACTTGAAATGCATAAGCTAATAATAAAAAAGTTCCAAGCAAACTAAAATAACAAAAAACTTGTGGGAAATTAAATAAAAGAAAAACGTTCGTTAAGACCAAGAGGATGTGTGGTGTCAAGTTTAAAAATGAGACGCTTCTCTTGCCGTTTGCGGTTATCGTTACCACCTGACATGCCCGAAGGATGGCACAGACTTTCATGTCTGAAACCAAATGGTTAGAGCTGTTGAAATGGCGGGCTACAGGTTTGTCAACATCCTTTTCTCAATCCACTACAGTTATTACTGCCCCCAAATTCAACCACACAATCCGTCATACTTTTTCATGCACTTCCACCAACATAATGTATTGCATTTCTTGCGATAAATGCCCTAAAATCTACATCGGTGAAACTGGGCGACGCCTTTCAGACATGTTTGCTGAACATCTTCGTTCCGTGAGGATAAATGACTTAAGGAGTCACGAATGTTTTTATTACGGCGAAAAGATACCAAAGGGTTATGGGTGAAAATGGCTGACGTTTCAGGATCATTTTGTAAAATGTGAAAATTCCGATTAATAATATTTTTAATAATATTTTTACCACCTTTTCACTTTGCTATATATTCAAAACACTGTCTACGCAGCACTCTACTTTTTTATATACTGTATACATATATTCCCAAAAATATTTATGGTTATATATATATATTCCCAAATTTGTCCTTTTTATCACGCAGACAAGCTTTCAAAATTTCTGAAATTTAAATTGCCATTAACCTGGGATTTACAGTGAAAAGTCAAAATTCAAATTAACGAGCAAAACATGCATGTATTTTGATTAATTTAATGTTTGTTCATGTTCATTTTACAAGTTCATTAACAGCATATTAATATAACATCAAGTATTAAGATGTATTGATGCGCCCCAGAGCCGCATACCGATGTGGTGAAGTGTCCCACAGTTCCAGATTTCTGTCATGAATAATGATTGTATTTATGAATTAATATTATGCCATAAAGGGTCCCCATCGCAGTGATAAAGCCATAAAGGGCCCTATGCCAGGCCATTAGCGAGTTTACAGACACTACAATGTAACGATTAATGCTAATGCAGTTCTTGATTATTATAAAAACGATTTTATCGTTTCACAGTTAAGATAATGTATAACATATTCTTTGTAATTTTTTAATGTATAACGTTTGCTTAAAAATGGGCCCCCTTTGGCCATGGGCCCTGGTCAACGACCAGGCTGACCCCCCCTCTCGTCAGGCCTGACTGGTGCACACATGTCAATGGACACTTTAGGGAAGTGTTGTAGTGGGGGAAGGGCTGCAGGGTCCGAATTAGCACTCCAAAACAGCTTCGCGTTTTTCTTTAGTATCACAACGTAGCGTAACATCTCCCAACGTTGCGTAGCGTCTTACAACGTTGTGTAACGTTTTACAACGTAGCTTAACGCCTTCTAACGTAAAGTTGTAAGACGCTACGCAACGTTGTAAGACGCTACGCAACGTTGTAAGACGCTACGCAACGTTGTAAGACGCTACGCAACGTGTACGACGCTACTGTACGTAAAGTTGTAAGACGCTACGCAACTTTGTAAGACGCTACGCAACGTTGTACGACACTACGTAACGTTGTAAGACGCTACGCAACGTTGTACGACGTTACGTACATACAGTATAAAGTTGTAAGACGTTACGCTACGTGCAGTAGCGTCGTACAACGTTGCGTAGCGTCGTACAACGTTGCGTAGCGTCGTACAACGTTGCGTAGCGTCTTACAAAGTTGCGTAGCGTCTTACAACTTTATGTACAGTAGCGTCGTACAACGTTGCGTAGCGTCGTACAACGTTGCGTAGCGTCGCAGAACGTTGCGTAGCGTCTTACAACGTTGCGTAGCGTCTTACAACGTTGCGTAACGTTTTACAACGTAGCTTAACGCCTTCTAACATAGCGTAACGTCTTACAACGTAGCATAACGTCTTTCCACGTAGCGTAACGTCTTACAACTTTATACTGTACTGTAGCTTAACGCCTTCTAACATAGCGTAACGTCTTACAACGTAGCATAACGTCTTTCCACGTAGCGTAACGTCTTACAACTTTATACTGTACTGTATGTACGTAACGTCGTACAACGTTGCGTAGCGTCTTACAACTTTACGTAGTGTCGTACAACGTTGCGTAGCGTCTTACAACGTTGCGTAGCGTCTTACAACGTTACGTAGTGTCGTACAACGTTGCGTAGCGTCTTACAACGTTGCGTAGCGTCTTACAACGTTGCGTAGCGTCTTACAACTTTACGTACAGTAGCGTCGTAGAACGTTGCGTAGCGTCTTACAACGTTGCGTAGCGTCTTACAACGTTGCGTAGCGTCTTACAACGTAGCATTGATACAGTGAATGCGAGGGGACAGGTCGTTGATAATATATAGTTGAATTTGCTACAGTACCTATGAATTATTTCTCCAAATGCTGAAAAAGATTCACATGTTGCAGGAGTAGTATAGATCGCACCCCTGGCCCTCCATGAATCAGAATGTCTATTCGGCGCCCATGTCTGACACCAACGGGTACTTGATTGGGACAGCCACCTACTACAGAACTAAGTGAAAGCCCTATCTAGTACTGTATTTTCACCCTTGTCCAATAACCAGTAGTGTGTTACTGTACGAACATCTTGTTTTTCTGTTAGGTGTGGCTTCACTTGCTCAGGTTCATAAGGCTGTTCTTCAAGATGGAAAGACAGTGGCAGTCAAGGTTCAACATAAAGAAATACAAGATCATTCGTCCTCTGATGTGAAAACAATGGAAGTAATCAAAACCCTAGTTCTTACTCTCAGTGTTCCCACCCACCAACCTTAACATAATTTCTGCCATTTGTCTTGGAGCACACAGCACTGAATTTCCAACAACACCGAACAGGAGAAGTGTGCTTAATTAACATTTTTTGCAAACAATTTTAGTACTTGAAAAAATTGACGAAGCGCGGCCAGGATTATACATAATGAAAAGACAAACGTTCTCTGACCAAATATTTAATTTAATTCGAGCTTTCGGCTGCCAGACTGCAGCCTTCAACAGGATTATAAAAATGAAATATAAAACCATAAATACATACAAATATTGTGGGATGCCTATAACCTAGTAATCTGATAACATACTGTCACGTGATCTGGCATTTCTGCAAGGCTTCTGACAACAGAAAGGTTGAACGTAACCAAGAGCGGGCGTTGAGGGCAGTATATAGAACTAAGAGAGATCCTTATGAAACACTCCTTGAGCGTGCTGGTTTGCCATCATTATATAATAGACGATTACAGGATATTGCTATTTACATGTATAAAGTAAAAAATCAACTTGTACCTAACAGTGTATCAGAAATATTTACCCTCAAACAATCTAGCTATTCATTAAGAAATGGTGATTTCGATATACCTAGATTTAATACAGTCACTACGTTAATGGTAAACACTCGGCACTACGTTATTTTGGACCAATGTTATGGTCAAGGTTAAGTAGTGATATTAGGAATTCGACAAGTCTTAAGGTATTTAAAAATGTTATTCGTGAGCTGGATATTAGTAGCCTTTTAGAAAATAACAGTAACTGCTGTGAACTTTGCAGTACATGAATGTTCCATATATGTCTGACCAATCGTTTTAAGTTCATTGTAAATATTATTTTTATTGTAAAATTATCTTATTATGCAACTGCCTATATTATCTTACTTTTGTAATTTATTGGTAGTTAGATAGGATATATATATGAACTTATCTGTAATTTATTAGTAGTTAGATAGCATATAGTGTCCCCAATTAGCCTGTTTTAGGCTAAATAATTTTGACACTTGAATAAAGTTATTGTATTGTATTGTATTGTAATGTTATTAACCTAATGAGTTACAGTGTATTTTCTGTAGTATAATGCTATACTGTTCGGGTAATGGTTTTGAGTTATTGTCCGATACGGGAATCAATGCTGTGTGCCAAGATTCTAGTGTTTTCCTTGTTCTGTATGTTCCCCTGTCAATGACTTAGCCACCTTCGAAGTCGATTCCATGGTCATTAGTCCACGCATGGTTTGCAATGTTTGAACCCGCTTTCTTTTTGTAAACCATGCGTGGACTAATTAAATATTTGGTCAGAGAACGTTTGTCTTTTCATTAATTTTAGTACTGTATCATACTGTATGGTTATTGGGATACTGCAAATCTGTACGTGTAGGATCAGCCAACTGAGAAGTTCTGTAAAATAATAGTTTAAAACTTCACAAACTGAAAAAAAACTTTTACAAATCGAAAAAAGGTTCAAAGCTTATAAATAATATTTTTATTTGTTTATCGTTATTTCAATGTATTGTTTTTAGTTTAATTTATTTTTATTATTTATTTTTTAAATTTATTGCTTTAAGTTTTTAGTTGACATTGTCAAACGACTTTTTCCTGAATTCGAATTCTCGTGGCTTGTGGAGGAGACCAAAAAGAACCTGCCTTTGGAACTGGACTTCCTGAACGAAGGCAAGAATTCTGAAAAGTTACAGGAAAAGTTCAAGCAACTCACATTTTTGAAGGTGTGGTGTTCAATGCATTTTCGTTAGATATTTTAGGCTAAATGGGTGTGGGATGGATAAATGAACGAACAAATGGATGAATCGGATGGTTTAGTGGATGGATGTATGGACGGGTGGATGAATGGGTGATCAAGAGAATGTTCCTTCAAAATGCCCCTGCGACGAAATATCACATTACGTTTGCTGGTATTTTTCGTTACGGAAAAACATTTTAGGTTAATAAATGTTCGCGTTTGCCAAAAAAATTGAACAACAAACATTCTATGACAAGAAATTTAACCTCCAAAGTCTCCCTAATTTTGTCCGCCATTGCTCAAAACTTGTTCCAGACGTGCCCGCGATTCCACAGCAGAGTATGTGATTATGACGTCAAAGACTCAACACGTGACAAAGCTTTATGGAAATTATACGAATTATACGACAAGTTACAATAGAAAGTTTTCCCCAAGTAGCTTTATATTCATACACAACTAGCCACGTGTTGAGTTTTTGACGTCACTTCCTCTAATCGCAACCTAAGCGTCCGGAACATGTTCGAGTAATGGCGGCCGTATAATCTCGTATAAAAACAGTCTGAAAAGGCGACTTCCCATGCTCGCTATTGCTTGAAATTTGGCAAGTTAAGTAACAACACTATGCTCTTAGTCTTTACAAACATGTAAAAATTCGGGATACAAAAAGTTTGTTGACATATGGGGTCCCGCACGTTTGAAATATCACACATGCGCAGTCCTGGGTTACATGAAGGAACAGCATGTTTCTTGTTGTAACTTGCTGTTCCTTTAAAGTGTATATGACACGAAAATTAAGTTTATCTTATTTGAAAGAACTCTTCAAATAACGAAGAACAATTTACAGCTCTTCCATATTTCACTTAGTTCTTGAGATATTTAGACTTATGTGATATTCAAATGAGATGACCTATGACGTCACATTGTTTGCACAACATTTTAACATTTTGGAAAATCGTGTATATTTTTAAGATTATTGAACGAAATCACTTGAAACTTTGAATGTGTATACAGACCACTAAACTGGAGAAAATCGTTCTAATTTTATGGTCGCCATGGTAAATGATTAGATTTCCAAAACAAAATTATTTGTTTTCTCTTCGCTGGGAAACATTTTCGAATTGGTACTGTTTGAGTAGATTTGTACTAACTTGACTAATTTGAAACGGAAGTTTGACGTTGGTGCAAAGCCTACTATGTCAGAAAACGAAGATTTTCCTGAAAGAGACGTAGAGGTCTGGGAACTATATTATTACTATTGTAACATTAAAACTTAAACGATATTATTTCGTTTAGTGGTCTGTATCGACATGCAAAGTTTCAAGTGATTTCATTCAAACTCAAAGATATACACGATGTTCAAAAATGTTAAAATGTTGTGCAAACAATGTGACGTCATAGGTCATCTCATTTGAATATCACATAAGTCTAAATATCTCAAGAACTAAATGAAATATGGAAAAGCTGTAAATTGATATTCTTCGTTATTTGAAGAGTTCTTTCAAATAAATAAACTTAATTTTCGTGTCATATACACTTTAACTCTTTCCTGTCCTGCTGAAAAACATCCAAAATTGAACTACCTCTTTGTTCTATTGATATCTCGGGAAATATCTATAACTGTTGCGAAACCTATACATTTTCTGAAAGCCCAATAAACCGGCTGTTACCAATGTTTTTGAATTTTCCGAACAAGACACATTATGTTAATATAAATTAGCATTAATTATCATAAATCAGGTTGAAAAACTTCCATTTTACTAGAAAAGACCATCTTGCACGCCCGCGTAGCATCATGAAAATTCAAAATGCCACCAATCGCAGAGTTGTTTATGAAATCAAATCAAATTTGGCGTGTGAGTGGATCTCGTGTCCCTGGCGCTTGCCGAATTTCAATTTTTAATCTTGCGTTACTGTGCGCCGTGTTTTTCGATTGACGACTTCGGGGTCTTCTATGACCCCTTTTGACTGGGCCGGACAGGAAAGAATTTTTTTGTGGCAAAAATTCATTTTATTGAGTATAAAACGTTTCTGTTGAATATTCAGGCTTAGTTCAGTACAGTAGATACAAAGTCGCATTTACACGCGTTATAAATTCGATCTTTAATTACTCGCTTTTATTGATCTTTTCATGTTAGTATTCGTAAGTTCATTTATTGAATTCATCGATTATTTGCAAAGTTTAGATATTTATTAGTGCAAACTTATAATTTGTTTCTGTTGAAATACTGAGAAAAGCATAAAACGTATACTTTTCATTGCACTCGTAGAAGGTGCCGTATATCGTAGCCATCTTTGTTTATGTCGAGCGAGATTCGCCATATGTTACCACATGAACAAAAAACTATTAATTTTAAAGTGCTGACTTAAAACTACTTAAAATATCAATGCTTCTTATTTCCTGTGGTAATGAATTTTGGTAACAGTTTTGTTGCGGCAACTGAGAATGTTCTGTCTCCATGAGTCACCGTTTTGGATTTGGCTCAAGTAGCAGATTTCGGTTAGATGATCTTAAAGTACGAGTAGGTTTATATTTAGTTAGTAAATCAGTAATATAAATAGTTGCCTGGCCATGTGAAGCTTTATGAGCTATGAGCTCATAAACGTAATAACTTTATTTAAAGAAGCTACACATAACAGCTAGAAAGCTGACAAACCTGTGGGCCTCCATATTAAAAAAACAACAAAAAAACAAACTAATAAAATTAAACAAGACGCCCGCTAGGCGTTAACTCGGGCTACTTTTAGGGACATGGCGCGCATATTGCCTGCGGAGATGGGTATGCATTGGTGGCATGTTAGACAGTTGGAATTAGAAAACCCGCTCACTTGTCTTATATTACAAAGGATAATTTTAATGAATTGATTTCTGTGATCAGGCTCTAAAGGCATTGTGCAGCGCTCGTTTAAAGTGGGAAACTTTTAGAAGCAAGTTGGGCTAGAAATGAGGACGAAGAAAAATCATGAGTCTACACGCAGGCTAGCCCCCCCGCCTGACACGCAGACGAAATTTAATGTAAATACTAAACACGGCAATGCTATTTTTTCTAATATCTGTTCGATTGAAGGTCTTCGTGTGTCCAAATTTATATAAAAATCAACGGCAAGGTATATGAAACATATCTGTTACGAAATTACATCGGTTTAATGGACATAAAAGCATTAAATCATCGGGTAAACGACGAATAGATCTTGAAGCCATGTCCTTTGATTTTAAAGACGAGTCTCGCTTTAATCGCTTACGCATTTTCTCATATAATATCTGATCTTCACATTTTAAGTAGACGAAACCTACAGCGTTCGATTCGCCAGATTCAAGTGATCATTTCGATATAGAATTGATTTAAATCGGACAAAAACACAACATTTCATAATGATATTAATAATACGGAGTTTCACAGGATAAATGTGAACACAGTATAATATATTTCCCTGTCCTTCGGCTGTCCACTCCGTCTTCATAATTGATCTCTCATCTGTGTTTCTCTCATCTTGGAGAGAATCTTTGCAATGGTTTGCGGGTTTACAGGTCTCGGTAAACTTTTCCAACTGCGATTCATTGCCAATAAAACGAAAGTCCGAACTCGCTTCAACTCGCTTGCATGCCTTGCAACGACTATATGTTGTCATGTCGACGTTTCGTTTAAGAATCTTTGCATTAGTTTGCGGGTTTACAGGTCTCGTAAATGCTTTTCAGACTGCGATTCATTGACCGATAAAACTGCCCGAAATCGCTTTAATTCGCTATTTATACGCCCACGCAATAATTACATTCTCTCGACGTAGAAAAAAACCGACGACGACGATGACGACGAACACAGAAATGAAGCCGGATGTAAGACTCGTGCCACCCACAAGTAGCCCGAGTAATAAGATAATTGAATTAGAAGCTAACAATCCTAACTAGTATTATAAAGTGGAGCTAATAAAACATTAAGATTTATAATAGAATTTCAAAATTGTCAATATCTTGATATGTATTTTTCAAAAAATGTTTTCAACAAAAAAACGTTTATATTATTTGTTTTCCTAATATCAGCTGGGAGACTGTTCCATAATTTGATTGTTGATACAGTAAAAGCTCTTTCTCCCTCACAACTACGCTGAAATTTAGGACAAACTAAATTTATAGAAGCATACAATCTAGTTGATCTATTGTGCAAGTATATGAGCTTGTCGATCGTCCACGTATCGTCTGTCTACTCCGAGCTCTCCCACATTCACTACAACATTGTGTATATTAACGCATCATGTCGTTAGTTAAAAATAATTCTTAAGAATAATTCTTCAATCTTTGTCGTAAAATGGCATCCAGTTTAGTTTTTTTAAATTTACTACTGTTCTTGCTCTTGTATCTACCCCAAGGATAACTCTAGCAGCCCTCTTTTGCAGTTTACAACAAGTATTCAACAAGAGTAAATGGTGTTATTTTTTTTAATCTAGATATTTATGTGGTATTTTTTTGGTATTTTGTCGTGTTGTTTTATGAAGCAAATACAGCACATGATTTCTTGCTCAACCGTATTCACTACTCCAGTATATATATATATATATAATCACATTTACCAATGGCGTAATGTTGGAGCAAAGATAGGAAGGAGAAATGAGTTCTTAGAAGAACTGTTTAAAGATAGAGAAATAAATAGGATTTTGAAATAAATGAGCACGATGCATTTCGGCAGACAACTTATCAAGTGCTACGTCTGGTAAAGAAAAACCATAAGATAGCATGTATTTATAGTCAACAAAAAGTCCAGTTACGTCAGACGCAAAGGCGTCATGACAGTGTTCCTAAAATAACGATGTTTTAAAAATGAATTCCTTCTGTCGGCACAAGTCAGGATCTGACAACTTGATGTAAATAGATTCTAACACCTTCAATTGAAAGGGCGAACGACACTTGGCCAATATCTTATATATATATATATATAATATATATATATATATATATATATATATATATATATATATATATATATATATATATATATATATATATATATATATATATATATATATATATATATATATATATATATATATATATATATATATATATATATATATATATATATATAAACATAACACAACGTCTTTGATTGGTGCCCATAAATATCAGTATACAGTAATAATATAACAATAAGAGACAATTCTGGATATTGTATTTACTGTAGTCTTTGGTGAAATAAATGAATTAAGGTAAAACTAGAAATATCCACAATTGTCTCTCATTATCATTAATATTGATTTGTAGATCCCAAAAGTGTATTGGGATTATTCAAGTAAGCGGATATTAACCATGGAATATTGCGAAGGAGGTCATGTGAATGACATTAGCTACATGCAAGAGCACGGGATATCTGCTGACGAGGTTCGTATCTATTTAACCTTTTTTGTTCGACCTTTGACGCATTTTAAATCTATAACGTTAATTAACCGTACTAGCCAGGTAGCTTTTTCTCGTATGAATGCTGGTTAAATATTAATCTCACCCAGATGTCCCGGCTGATATAAACAGGTTCTAAGTGTCTTGGCAGTCAGCGCATTTGATCTTTTAAAGTGCATTCTATATGTCGTGAGGCTGTTCTTTGTCTTTCACTTAGTTAGTATATGTCGTAAAGTGGTCATACAGTAGGTTTGGGGGCTACAATATGTTGTAAGGTCATAAAATACGTGCAATAGTTTCTGACAAACGGCTCTCTGGAAGAACATTTATATATGATGAGAATACGACAATAAAGATGATGAATGATTGTGACTCAGTAGTCGTGTTAATTTGATGATAGAACAATGACATCGTCTCTCCCGTTGGACATTTGCATAGCGAGAAATTCTGAGCTGGTGGTCAAATGTTCCAAATGTCCGACAAGTGGGTGTGTCAATAAAGGTGTCCTGAAGAGGTGGAAACTGTTTTGGTTATCCTTGCAATGCTGTTGTTGTCTTCAGCATTTGCCCTGCCATATGTTATTACTTCTGTAACTTACTTTTCTTACTTTTTGTTACTAGTATGTTACACACACTCTTTGTCAATCGACTTTCAAATTTCAACATTCTTTTAATTCTTCTTCATCTTCTTCTCCTTCTTCCCCTTCTTCTCCTTCTCCTTCTTCTCCTTCTCCTCCTCCTCCTCCTCTTCCTCCTGCTGCTTTTGCCTCTTCTTCTGCTCGTTGTTGTTGTTGTTGTTGTTGTTGTTGTTGTTGTTGTTGTTGTTGTTGTTGTTCGTCGTCTT
>JAYKKM010000228.1:1475000-1485000 GCA_035772405.1 Chrysogorgia sp. JL179-B06
TGAAAAGTATGTGACTGCTATTAACGAAGACAACTGGCAAGAGTTTGAAGAGAAAGAATATCAACTGAGAGCACAGATAGCATCAAGACGCATCAACCACGGGAATTTTGTGTGCACGGGAAATATAGAACATTGGCTTCGAGTGTATAAAATATTACATGGAATATTCTACAACGAGAACGTTTTTCGTTTGCAAAGGTCATCTGGAACTCTGGAAGGCATTCGAGTTTGCAGTTTCAAAAATTTGCAATTCGAATTTTGAAACGGTTCCCAAGGGATGACAAGTATACATTAAGCGATGCTGATCATCCCCTTCAGTACATAAAAGGACAACTGGAGTATATCAGAAACACGATTTCTCCTTTTTTTGGTTTTAGAAGAACGAGAAATAATGTCAACGATCAAGTTACTAAACAGAAGTTAGTTGAACTTTGGTTGACCCGTCGAAAGAAAGCGATTTCTATTATTAAGAACAATGGTAAATGCCAAGAAATGTCAATGTTGAAATATCACTTGAGCGCACTGAAGCTTACTATGATGCATCAAATAAATATTCGCCCGCGGATACGTTTCGACCAGGAGATGAGCGTTACTTTGACCGTAAAGAAGCACAGGTTTCTGTAACGTGTGAGAAACTGTTTACAAATGAAGAAAATGCATGTCCAAATGGCAAGAGTTGTGGTATGGACGGGGTAAGCTATGAAAATTTGAAAACAATTTCATGCGATATTCTGGTAAAAGTTGTAAACGTGGTCCTCATCAACCAGCATCTCCCATGCACCTGGAAACACTCGGTAATTTTTCTGACCTGTCAACACTTCGCGACATTTCACTGCTTCCTACATTATATAAAGTTTTCTCGAAGGCAATATGTGGACGGCTTTTACCATTTGTTTCAGAAAAAGTGGCATATTGGCAACGCGCATATTTAAGTAAACGTGACAGACAAGATCTCATTTTCACTCTCAAGACAGAGATTGATGATTTCCGCCATTTGAGTACGAAAATGTGTACTGTATTTATCGATTTTGCTGATGCCTTTGGTAGTGTGGATCATAAATTTATCTTTGAGACACTGCAGCTATTTGATATACCACTAATGTATTGCTGCTTGATTGAAGATATTTACAAACTCGTCTTTTTCAGTGTTAGCTGGCTACCGACTACGCAAAATGTTTTATATCACCAGAGGAACGAAAACGGGAGATCCTTTGAGCGCTCTAATTTTCGTACTTGTTATTGATAGGATCTGCAGACCACTGATTTCAACTGCTTTGGCTGATTTGAAAATCGAAAATGAGCAGAGGCTAAATCCATTCATTACCTGTGCAAGCGTTTGCTGACGATATTGTGGTTGTACAATAGCAATCGTTAGTTATCCAACATATGTTTGACTCCAGTGATACGATAATGAAGCAATCGGGTCTTGAGGTGAAACCAAGCAAGTGTGCTGTTTTGTATTCGAGAAGATCGGGTAATAATTGGTATGAGGGAAAGAGTGATGAAAAACCCGCAATTACAGTACAAGATCAACTGCTTTCTGTATATGACAGAGATTATTGTTATAAATATCTTGGAAAATCATTATCATTGGCAGGTAAAGATAAACAGCAAGTGTTACAATTTATTGAGGAGTACTATGGTATGCTTGAGAAAATTGCTGCTTGTGATTTACCACTGTCATTGAAAGTCAGTGCCTTTAATAACATGGCACTTCCAAAAATCCTTCATCATTTTTATAACACTCGGTTATCAGAAAAACAGATCTTAGAATTGGATTGTCGGGTTACAGATACGGTACGAAACCTGTATGGATTGTACAAATCAACAACACAGCTCATCATCTATCTTCCGCGAGAACATGGTGGGATTGGTATCAAGCGCGTCTCAAACGTCTACAGAACAACAAGGTTGGCATTTCTTGTTAAAATGCTCAATCATGAAGTTGAACAGTTTCGAAATATTGCTAGAGAGTCAGTCAAACTGGATATGAGAAAGAGAGGTGTTGAACTATCTGATGATGCGGTGAATTTTCTTGGTTACGGTTTAAAGAGGGATGGATATCTGAACACCACCAACACGTTTGGATGCCAGTCAGATTGGCCTGACATGTTAAGATATGCAAGAAAACTAGGTGTGAGTATTGTATACCAGAAAAGTGAAAAGTAATGGTGGATGGTGAGGCTGTCGACGAATCATGTTCATTGCAAAAGTTTCTGTTCAACCTATCAGTTAAACGTGATATTGCGGACGCGAAAAAGTTAAGTCTGCAAGGACCTTTTCTTGGAATGAAAGATATCGTGGTGAAAGCATCGCATTCAGTTTTGTATAACTGGTCGATCAGTGATGATCTTGTAAAATTCATTGTGAAAGCGAGGCTTAGTTTGCTGCCGACGAACTTTACAACGCATATCTGGAACAGATCTAATGATCCAATATGTCCCTTCTGCCATCGACATACAGAAAGTACCGCCCACCTCTTTAACGACTGTCACGAGTTTCGAAATTTTTACAACAGGCGCCATGATCGGAGCAACCGGAGACTCCGATTATTTACTAACAAGCTGTTTGAGTCAATCCTGCCTGAGCTTCGTGATGATCTGAAAGAAATCCCAGCCCGAAAACCAGACATCGTCATTGTGAATGTAATCGCGCGGGAGATTATAATTGTTGAAGTAACTGTGTGTTGAACTGGCGTATAATTCTAAACTGCGTCATTACAAGCGGCTATGTGACTATTTAAGTTCTCAGAATTGGACAGTGAGTCTAGTGGTACTTTGTTTAGGTGCATTAGGTTGTATCCGACAAAGTGTGTATATGGACTTGAGGAAATTGAATATTAAGAAAGATGCGATAAAACTATTGCTTAAATGGTGCTCGATTTCAAATGTAATAATGGCCAACCATATCTGGAGACATAGGGTCAAAAAGTTGTTATGATAAGTTGAGTGTTAGTATAGGCTAACAAACTACTATGTATTTTTAAACTTGGCAGTAGCTATTGCGATATGCCAAGGTTCATAGGAAGTGATTAAATTATTATTATTATTATTATTATTATTATTATTATTTTCAACCATTCCATCTTAAATCATAATTGAAGGCAGTGATTCATCAAAGTTTTCTAATTCTGTTGACGTGGTAACAAAGTTAAATATAGCTTTGAACAACGTACTGTATACACCATTTTGAAACTGCTTATATATAAACACATTTACCAAAAATCTAACCGAATGGCGTAATGTTCAGTTATTATAAATATCGGCGAAACTGCTTATATATATAGACACATTTACCAAAAATCTAACAATGGCGTAATGTTGGAGCAAAAGAAGAGAACAAGAGATAAGTTCTTATATAAGAACTGTTTAAAGACTTGAGAAAATAATAGGCATAAAAGAAAAGAGCACGCCTGCCGAAATGCATCGCGTGCTCTTTTATTTTAAGCCTATTGTTTTTTTAAAGTCTCTTTTTCTCTTCCTTTGCTCCAACATTACGCCATTGTTAGATTTTTCATTTGTGTTTATATATAAGCAGTTTCAGAACGTTCTAAGGTTATTACCAATCACCATGGTCAGGGATATTTCCAAGCACTTTTCTACAACCGGTAAACGGGTAAAATACTCACTCAATCTTCAATTGAGTTTCGCAACTCAATCTTCTTCCGTAATTTTTATTTTTCACAATTTATCCGGACGAAATTGTGAAAAATGTAAACTTTTAGCTGTAAAAGGAAGAAAATATTGGATTCTAGTTAATCCCTTTCCATTCCTAAGAGATAACGACAACTGTAACGAGGACCACTGACCAAGAAAAAACTACACAACATTTTAATGAAATCCAAGAGGCACCCGTGCTGGTCATAGCCCGCGGATATGTAACTACTTCATGTTACGACAACATAATGATGCCATGCACGTCGTCGTGAGATACGTCGGACCTCTGTTTAAAATTAAAATGTCTGCATATTACCCTTACCTTTGAGATCTTTTTTCCCAGAAATTTCTCGCAGAAATCTCCAGAAATACACTCCTGGCGTGCTACTGAAATTCAAAAATGTCTTTCAAACTCAATCTTCTTTTAAAAAACGGTAGTGGACCAAAATGCTTAAAAATATCCCTGATGGTATACGTTGTTCAAAGCTAAATCAATAATCGCAAATATCTCTTTATTGGAAAATGGTTCAACTCGCTCTGGTGCAATCAACTTCACCAGTTTAACTACTGCATCACTATATGTCTAACTTTCATTCACTTCTCTGATTTATTGTTTTCATTCCTTCTCTTTGACGTGCACTTATAAAACAGAAATCATCCAGGGAATGTTGTTTGGCTACGAAACATTAACAAGAATTTTTAGCTTACCTTCTGCCCCTCCCCGGGTATAATTAATGACAGCTCCCTTAGTTTTCGTAGCAGTGTTTTTACGGTTGGTATAATGGCGATATTTATAACATTACATAGCAACGAGCATATATTCAGTTGATAAATCTGTTATCTGAAACTCAACATGTGACAAAGCTTTATGGAAATTATACGACAAGTTCCAATAGAAAGCTATTTTCCCCAAATAGCTTTATATTCATACACAACTAGCCACGTGTTGAGTCTTTAAGGGTGTTCGGACGTATTCCGTTGCTAAACAACCGGTTGCTAAGGACAGGTCATTTAGTGCCCAATATACTTCATGAGTGGACAATAAATTCAAGGTATAACCAAGATATTTTATATGTGGAATATGTTGGGAAACTTCTTTCGTCTGGTGACGTATTTAATGACGTCACATTGACGTCATCAACAAACACAAAAACTCTATAATTTTCGTCATTTTTGACAGTATGTTATATTTTTTGGTGTTCATATCAACCTAAATTACTTCCTACAAAAAAGTACGTATGGATTCATTGATAAATTAAATAAAAACGAGGTTATGAAAATTTTATTGTGTTTATTGACCTTAAAAATCCGATATCTCGGCTAATTTTTAAAAATTCTTAAAATCCATACGTACTTTTATGAAGGTAACCGTCCAGATTCTAATCACATGTAACAAATTAATTTTTCTTAAAAACCTTCGAAGATTATAGGAATTTTCATATTTCGATGACGTCACGAGACGTCATCATGACCTTACCAAAAGAAAGAATTTTGTCCACATATACTACACTGTCTTGATGGATTCTTAAAACTGAAATTCTATGGCAAATTTTGTCAATTCTAAGCTTCCTTAGCAACGGATATAAGCTAAGGTCTGCAAATCGAAATACGTCCGAACACCCTTAACGTCACTTCCTCTAATCGTAACCTAACGTTCGGAACATGTTCGAATAATGGCGGCCGTATAATCTCGTATAAAAACAATCTGAAAAGGCGACTTCCCATGCTCGCAATTGCTTGAAATTTGGCAAGTTACGTAAGAACACCATGTTCTTTACAAATATGTAAAAATTCAGGATACCAAAAATTTGATTACAGGGACACACTAACATTTCTAAACTAAAGTCATTGGTAATGGGAGCCCACAGTCCAGTTATATGTAGAGGTCAGTGATCATAACCCACTCATGGTTTTATTACAGGAAATCACGTCGGATTTTCGCGTGAACTACTGCAAGATGTGGCAAGCGATAATATCCGCTGATGTGGATGGTATCAAAAAACATAGCGAGAAGATGGGTGTTGGTGATCAGTACGGCATCTTTGCTTGCATGCTGTCCGCAAGAACATGGGATACTGTTGTAAGAGGAATGAAGAAAACGCCACTTTTACAAGATGAGGTACAGTACTGAAAAAAAGCTATTGTGCTGCAAGAACTTTGTAATGATCACAAACATGGCCTTGATTTCTACCAGGAGTGGCTCCAGAGGGGGGCAGGCGTCAGGGAACCTTAGCCCCTGTCGGGGAACGAGCTGGAAGAAAAAAAGAAAAAAAAAGAAGTTCGTCTTTTGTTTTCTTAGAATCTTAAAAGTTTTTTTACGCATTAACAAACGTTTCGCTAAACAACGTCAAAGCATAGTTAGTAGAAGTGCTGGTTTGGAAGGTCCGCAAAAGTCATTGTTCTATGTTATTGTTCACTTTCACGGTCACTGAACGTATTGTATTTTCTGTATAATGAAGCAGTCATCCAATAACAACGTTCAGATTTAATTAGTGTAGTCCTTCATCGTCACGTGTTGTGAGTCCTTCGCCATCACGTGTCCATAAAATTTCCTTTCTCCAACCAATAACAAACACTTTCTCCAATACAATAACATGATCATTGCGTCATCTTGAAAGACAATGGAGCTTCCAAACCATCCCCCTCTACTAACTATGGTCAAAGGTAGTCAAGTTTCATCTCTGGCACAAATCTATCACCTCTGTGTTGTTTCGCGCGCTCACCGTCATCTAGTTTTTGCATATGGATATTATTGTTAGAGTTAGTTTCGTATACAGTGAGGAAATACTGACTATAAAATTATTATTTTCACTGTTTTTTATTTTAATTTTTTGTTAAAACTGACCCCAAAATGCAGGAAATAGCGTTTCAGTGGCTTAGAAAATCAAAAATTCCCCCCCCCCTTAGAGGAATTACCACAAACTGGTCATGCTATGCAAATTTTGAAACGATTTACATGCAGTAAAAATCCTGTTTAAAAAAGAACCTGTTTAAGAACCTAGATATTTCCAAGTTAGCCTAAAAAGGTTCTTATATAAATGGTGTTTACTGCAAAGTTATTAAACAGGTTCTTATTTTCTTAAGAAAAAGCGACTTGATTTTGGTATTATTTATATAAATTATGCATAAATGTTTTCCAAATGACTGCCATCTAAGAAAATACAAACCATATATGCACTTTAAAGCTACACTGTATGTAATTTACAGCTTACTGTGTGTAAATTCAATGGAACAAAACAACATATACAACTGTATATATATATATATATATATATATATATATATATATATATATATATATATATATATATATATATATATATATATATATATATATATATATATATATATATATATATATATATATATATATATATATATATATATATATATATATATATATATATATATATATATACGTGTAGGTTTTGGTCTACGAAATGCAAAGAGTGCTCAACAACATATAGTTAGAGCAAATAATAGATTTTCGCTTACCTCAAAACTGGTCTGCTACAACTTGTTTCATCTGTAAAAGAATGCCTGAAGATTCTGCCTGAAGATTCTTTTACAGATGAAACAAGTTGTAGCAGACCAGTTTTGAGGTAAGCGAAAATATATATATATATATATATATATATATATATATATATATATATATATATATATATATATATATATATATATATATATATATATATATATATATATATATATATATATATATATATATATATACACACTAGTAATGTCTGCTTTCTTCTAAGCAGGCTTTCTAGCAATAAAGCTACTGGCGTTGATAAAATTTCCTGTAAAATTATAAAGATAGCTGCACCTATTATTTCAGATTCGCTGACTTATATTTGTAACCAAGTTGTTACTCAGTCCTCTTTTCCAGATGAATGGAAAATGGCTAGAGTTACACCTATCTTTAAGAATGGTCAACGTAATCTAGCAGAAAACTACAGACCAATTTCAGTTCTACCGGTCATTAGCAAAATTATGGAAAGAATTCTATATGATCAACTTTATAATTACTTAACAAAATTTGGAATTCTTAGTGACTGTCAATTTGGTTTTCGAAAATCTCATTCCACTACTACAGCGTTATTGGACTGTACTAACGAGTGGTATGTAAATTTGGACAGGAAATTATTTAACCTGGTAGTTTTAATTGACTTAAAAAAAGCGTTCGACACTGTCGATCATCAAATTCTATTGAGAAAATTGGAGCTCTGTGGAATAAAAGGACAAGCTTTGACTTTACTCAAATCTTATCTAACAAATCGAATCCAATTATGCCAAATTAAAAATCTTATTTCATCAGATAGAGCAATTAGTTGTGGGGTACCTCAAGGCTCTATTCTAGGACCACTCTTCTTTTTGTTATATATTAACGATCTGCCTCAATGTCTAAACAATACAAAGCCTCGACTATTTGCTGATGATACAAATTTAACAGCTGCAGGCCCGTCTATAAGTGAACTTGAAAATGCAGTAAATTCTGATTTGGAAAACCTTAGGAAGTGGCTGATAGCCAATAAACTTAGCTTGAATGCAGCTAAGACAGAATCTATGCTGATTGGCTCAAAACCAATGATTAAAGGTACTGCAGATTTTCATCTAAACATTAAAATTGACAACAAACCCATTAAACAGATCCAAGAGTGTAAAAGCTTAGGAGTAATAATTGACCAGTACTTATCTTGGAATAGTAACACTGAAAATATTTGCAAAAAGGTAACAGCTGGAATCTCTGCCCTTCGGCGTTTAAAAGATTTTGCTGACAGAGAAACACTTCTCTCTGTATACAATGCACTTATATACCCCTATTTCAAATACTGCTGTGAAGTATGGGATGTATTTGGTAAAACACAATCAAAAATATTGCAAAAACTTCAGAATAGAGCGGCCAGAATCATCACCAATCTTAGCAATGATGTTGATCATTCTATTGCCTTAGGTGAGCTAAGCTGGGAACCTCTTAAGGCTGATAGGAAAAAAAACTAAGGCGAAAATGATGTATAAACTTTTAAATAATGTGGGTCCAAATTCACTCACTAATCTGTTTTCGTATAAAAGTGAATTAACAAACTATAACCTCCGGGATATTTCAAGTGGTCTTCACTTACCAAAATCACGTACAAATAATATGAAAAAAAGTTTTATGTACGATGGTGCATTCCTTTGGAATTCAATTCCAAGAGAAATTAGGAGTAGTACCTCCCTTAACTCTTTTCAAAAAAAAATCGCTACCTGCATTGACATTTGAAAAGACAAAAGTACAATAAAGTACATGCATGTATATAGAGGATTTCCTGTAAATAGCTTAATTACCTTTTTTTTAGTTCATTGTAAATAGTTAGATTGTGTTCTCGTTAAACCTACTTTTATATAGTTATGTAAAGATATTTTACACACGTCCCCCGTGGAAATCAGCTTAGGTTGACAGGGTCAACGTGTTTAAATAAAGTTTTTCTATCTATCTATCTTCTATCTATCTATCTATCTATCTATCTATATATATATATATATATATATATATATATATATATATATATATATATATATATATATATATATATATATATATATATATATATATATATATATATATATATATATATATATATATATATATATATATATATATATATATATATATATTATATATATATATATATATAATATATATATATATATATATATATATATATATATATATATATATATATATATATATATATATATATATATATATATATATATATATATATATATATATATATATATATATATATATATATATATATTGAAAGGATTTATGGTGAAGGAAAATTTCGAGTGTTGGAATACATACATTTTAAGACCAAACCGGGACCAGTTGCGAAAAATGCAACTTAGCGGCCTTCCGGTAGGAATTGAACCCGCGACCCTGCGATTGCTAGTGCAGCGCTCTGACCACTGAGCTACGGAAGCCGTTGCCGAGAGCCTAGTCACGAGTTCTGTATATATGGTGGTAATGCCGGGATAAGATTCTGGGTATATTATTGGTAATATTTGGCATTTCACTCGATCAAACTACATGTTGAAAGGATTTATGGTGAAGGAAAATTTCGAGTGTTGGAATACATACATTTTAAGACCAATATATAGACCATACATACATTTTGGTCCAATATATAGACCATACATAGCCCTTTTCGCAGACGATTCGAAACTATATCGCCCTATCGATTTTCCGACTGATGATAACCTTCTCCAAAAAGATCTTAACTGCCTCTACAACTGGAGCAAGGATTGGGCTATGGAGTTCAATCCATCGAAATGTAAAGTATTGCATTTTT
>JAYKKM010000228.1:1490000-1572500 GCA_035772405.1 Chrysogorgia sp. JL179-B06
CTAAGCAATGTTTCATACAACTTGTCTCTCAATGGCTTAATCTGCTATGTTGTAGTTGCGTGAAAGGAGGTGTTCCACTAAGCAATGTTTCATACAACTTGTCTCTCAATGGCTTAATCTGCTATGTTGTAGTTGCATGAAAGGAGGTGATGCACTAAGCAATGTTTCATACAACTTGTCTCGCAATGGCTTAATCTGCTATGTTGTAGTTGCATGAAAGGAGGTGTTACACTAAGCAATGTTTCATACAACTTGTCTCGCAATGGCTTAATCTGCTATGTTGCAGTTGAATGAAAGGGAGTGTTACACTAAGCAATGTTTCATACAACTTGTCTCTCAATGGCTTAATCTGCTTTGTTGTAGTTGCATGAAAGGAGGTGTTACACTAAGCAATGTTTCATACAACTTGTCTCGCAATGGCTTAATCTGCTATGTTGCAGTTGAATGAAAGGGAGTGTTACACTAAGCAATGTTTCATACAACTTGTCTCTCAATGGCTTAATCTGCTATGTTGTAGTTGCGTGAAAGGAGGTGTTACACTAAGCAATGTTTGATACAACTTGTCTCTCAATGGCTTAATCTGCTATGTTGTAGTTGCATGAAAGGGGGTGTTACACTAAGCAATGTTTCATGCAACTTGTCTCGCAATGGCTTAATCTGCTATGTTGTAGTTACATGAAAGGGGGTGTTACACTAAGCAATGTTTCATGCAACTTGTCTCGCAATGTCTTAATCTGCTATGTTGTAGTTGCATGAAAGGAGGTGTTACACTAAGCAATGTTTCATACAACTTGTCTCTCAATGGCTTAATCTGCTATGTTGTAGTTGCATGAAAGGAGGTGTTACACTAAGCAATGTTTCATGCAACTTGTCTCGCAATGGCTTAATCTGCTATGTTGTAGTTACATGAAAGGGGGTGTTACACTAAGCAATGTTTCATGCAACTTGTCTCGCAATGGCTTAATCTGCTATGTTGTAGTTGCGTGAAAGGAGGTGTTACACTAAGCAATGTTTCATACAACTTGTCTCGCAATGGCTTAATCTGCTATGTTGTAGTTACATGAAAGGAGGTGTTACACTAAGCAATGTTTCATGCAACTTGTCTCTCAATGGCTTAATCTGCTATGTTGTAGTTACATGAAAGGGGGTGTTACACTAAGCAATGTTTCATGCAACTTGTCTCGCAATGGCTTAATCTGCTACGTTGTAGTTACATGAAAGGAGGTGTTACACTAAGCAATGTTTCATGCAACTTGTCTCGCAATGTCTTAATCTGCTATGTTGTAGTTACATGAAAGGGGGTGTTACACTAAGCAATGTTTCATACAACTTGTCTCTCAATGGCTTAATCTGCTATGTTGTAGTTACATGAAAGGGGGTGTTACACTAAGCAATGTTTCATGCAACTTGTCTCTCAATGGCTTAATCTGCTACGTTGTAGTTACATGAAAGGAGGTGTTACACTAGGCAACATTTCGTGCAACTTGACTTGCAAATTTCCGCCATCTTTGTGTTTGTGATAAGGTACGCATGCGTACCGAGGAAAATTGCGAGACAAGTTGCAGATGGGGGTGTTACACTATACAACGCTGAAAATAGTTGCTGCAATCATTGCAGAAAGTTGAACTCGATTCTACTTTCTGCAACGATTGCAGCAACTTGTGTCGTAACAATTTTCGCCGTTGCAAGGCATGTTACACTTTGTAATGGTTCAGGTAACTTGTTTTGCAACACCGTTGCAAGACAAGATGCACGAAACATTGCATAGTGTAACATCGCCTTAAGGCCTTCACTCAACTATGTAATGTTTTATGATATAGAAGTGCTGTGAAGGAAGTGTTAAAATACAAATCAAATACTCTAAAAGGTTGATGTACTACCGAAATAGTGTGTAGGAGATCTAACGTTTCGAGCGAAGGCCTTTCGTCAGAAAGTGAAACGTAAAATCGCTCTCTGACGAAGGGCCTTCGCTCGTCAGTACACTGTACACCAACCTTTTATGTATCCCCCTCTCGAGTGAGGTCATGATAATCTTGACAGACAAATATATATATTATCTTGTTATATATATATATATATATATATATATATATATATATATATATATATATATATACATGTATATATATTATATATATATTTGATATTTGTATGCGTCATCATATATTTGCTTGCTTTTATTTGTGTTGCGGTTATGTTACTTAACAATCCATCAAGCGAGGGTTGTTGCGTACACGTATTTCTAATTTAATAACATAACAATCGCGAATTATAAAGATTGAATCATTGATTTTCATAGGGCCGTTTAAGTAATTACAAGTAAAAATATAATTGCATTATAATCCAAAATAACATAAGCTATAAATTACTCAATTACCATTGTTACTAATATAATAAGATAATACAACTTAAAAACGTGAATGATATGATAAAAATTCGTAACGTTCAATAAAATCCATAAATTTAAAAATAGAATTTCAAAATTTTCAGTTCTAAAGATAAAGCATTCGGTACCTCAGTATAACTGAAACTTTTCTTTAGAGCTTTGAAATACAATTTTTGTTATTCTTTTTGATATTATTTTAGATGCACGAGCTCCGAAACTCGATCACGTCGTATCTTACTGATATTTCCAGTATACTCAACCGGGTTCCACGCCAGATTGCTTCTCATCTTAAAGACAAACGACTTACTCCGCGGTATCGACCATCAACTACACACTAGCAAAGCCTCGAGATCTCTCATCACCATGTCAAAATGTTGCGCAGAAGCTGTTGCGCGGGAAGAGTTGCGAACATCTACAAGTTGGGTAGGGCGCATTAGAGCGTACAGCCGTTGGGCAGTAAGTAACGCGCGAATATTTCTCTACCAACTTAGTGTCCAGGACTACTCGTTGCCCTCGGATGTGTGTGCTTCCGTCGCTGCTAATCTGATTAGTTTACTCACAATTTCCTTATTGATCGGCGTTAGCTGACCCGGGAAGACTGCGTGATTATGATATATAGAGAATAATACATGGATGGATGTGCCGAAATATGGAATTATCATTCAGAGGTGTAGGAACGGATTTAAAGTTGGGATGGGGGGGGGGGGGGGGCTGAAGTCGACAAGCAGGTAACCAGTGACCATATTGTTAGGGGGTCCGGGGGGTCCTCCTTCGGAAAATTTTGACAACTAGAAACTCGAAAAGACAATTTGCAGCAATTTGAGCAAACTTTTTCATCTAATTCTACATCGAGCATAATTCAAATGAATCCAAGCTTACAAGCAATGGTAAGAGCCATTGCGCGTAATACTAACAGAAGGGTCTGGGAACCAATATAACACTCGCGTGGCAAGGGTTTAGGGGTTGGCTAACACTTCAGGCATTTCAGTCTACACCTGTTTGTAAAATCTCGCGTAGATGAAGCCCGTGGGTAGATTACCTTAAGTAGCTTCTCTCTTACGGTCTTTATAGTAGTACTAATACAATTAAAAAAAACAACATTAAATTTAGCAACACTTGTCCTGATTTTTTGGGGGGCTCAGCCCTCCATTTAAAATTTGGGGAGCTGAAGCCCCCCAGCCCCCCCCCCCGGTTCCTACGCCTATGTTATCATTCATGAAGATTCAATCGCTAAACACCTTGACCAACATTCATACTGAATATCACAAGTGGACAGAAATATCCTGAGAAGTGGCAACTGGAAAAACATGCCCATATTATAAATATACATATTTATAGGATTTTTGTGAAGAGTTCAAGATGTTTACTGTATATTATTAAAGACATATTGACCCAGCGGGAGGTGTTTACGGCAAAATAATCCTACCCGTGATCTTTCAGTACAGACCTAGGCACCTAGCGACGAAGGAGTGAGGTCTGTGCGAAAAGACCAACGGCAGGATTATTTTGCCGTAAAGACCGACAAAACGAGGTCAGTAAGGTTTTTATATTATATGGTTCTTTTAAATTTCTCACATTTCCTCAATTTTTCTCAAATTTTTAAAACTTTTCAGTTGTTTTGCAATGACCGCGGTCTTTACCGGTTTGTAAAGACCGCTCAACAACCAATCAGATTGCAGAAAAGCTGCGTTAAGACCTGTCACGAGCCAAGTCATATAATAAACATATATATACTATATATACTCGATATATATTGTATATACTCGTGTTGAACAGGATAGCTCATATCAGGATATCTTGTTCAACAGTCGAAATAAATTTCATATTTCCAACCATCCATGTATATTATTCTGTTTATTTCATAAACATTAACACGGACAATCGAAATTGAGAATTAATTATTACTTCACTCAAAACTATTGGATCGCTGAAACGATATCTTCATGTGTAAAAATATCGTATTTTTTTTATCGTATTTTCTCAGTGGCCAATTTTACGACTTTTTTTTATCGTATTTTCTCAGTGGCCAAAAATTATGTATCACACTAATGTTTATGAAATAAATTATATTTCCTGAGAAAATTAATTATAATAAAATTAATTATAATAAAATTAATTATAATTTTCTGAAACTTAATTAAAGCGTATAGACCCTATTTCATTAGCGCACTCGCGAATACTGCTCTTCCAACTTTGGGCTAAGTGAGCTTTATATACACAGCATATCCTATCACCTAGTATTCAGGATTATCCTGAATTGTCATCTGACCTATGATTCAGGATGTCTGAATTCTAAGTAATTTTATTGATCCTAACCCTATAATCTTAACCCTAACCCCCGCCTCCAGCTTTAAAACCCCCGTCTCTCCCACCTCCTCCACCCAAGGGGTTTATGGGGACTTATAAACTAACACAAGAGAAAATATACTTGTGAGATTATTTGGAGCGAGCTCCTGGGTAAGAGTTTGCTTAGAATTCAGACATATCCTGAATCCTAGACCAGATGACAATTCAGGATAATCCTGAATCCTAGGTGAGAGGATATGTTGATGATATAACTGGAGGACTACAGTATATGTTCTGGTCTTTGCCAGGGGGAAAAGTGAAGACACAAAACATAATATCAAGAGACAGAAATGAACCAATAATTTCAAACAAAGTGAAGCCGAGTCAAAATGTGCATTTTTTATAGAAACAAATTGCAGAATTAACACAAAATGATGAAAGAAGCCATCCAAAAATTTTGAAGAAAAACAGGTTAATAGGGCATGCTGCATAACAACATTGTTAAATAACACTGAACATCAGTGTTGAAACAACACTGAACAACATTGTAGAAGTAATATTGAACAACATTGTTGAAACAATACTGAAGAACATTGTTGAAATAATGCTGAACAACATTGTTGAAACAACACTGAACAACATCGTTGAAACAACACTGAACAACATTGTTGAAACAACACTGAACAACATTGTTGAAACAACACTGAACAACATTGTTGAAACAACACTGAACAACAACACTGAACAACATTGTTGAAACAACACTGAACAACATTGTTGAAAAAACACTGAACAACATTGTTGAAACAATGCTGAACAACATTGTTGAACAACACTGAACAACATTGTTGAAACAACACTGAACAACATTGTTGAAAGAACACTGAACAACATTGTTGAAACAACACTGAACAACATTGTTGAAACAACACTGAACAACATTGTTGAAACAACACTGAACTGTTTTGTTGAAACAACACTGAACAACATTGTTGAAAAAACACTGAACAACATTGTTGAAACAATGCTGAACAACATTGTTGAACAACACTGAATAACATTTTTGAAACAATGCTGAACAACATTGTTGAAAGAATGCTGAACAACATTGTTGAAACAACACTAAACAACATTTTTGAAACAACTCTGAACAACATTTTTGAAACAATGCTGAACAATATTGTTGAAACAATGCTGAACAACATTGTTTCAACAATGCTGCACAATATTGTTGAAACAACGCTGAACAACATTGTTGAAATATTTGGCATATCCCAGGGCATTTTGCCTCCACGGTGGTCCATAATCTATAATCTTAATGGCCAGTTCTAAAACTTAATTAATTTAGCTATTCATCTAAATATATATATGTTATTTACCGGCTGGGAGGTCCGTACTGGAAAAATATTTTCCCGAAGTCTCAGAAGCGGCCCGAGACCGAAGGTCGAGGGCCGCTTCTGAGACTGAGGGAAAATATTTGTCCAGTACGGACCGACCAAAACGGTAAATAACGTGTTTATTTTTTTCGAGCAAAGTCAAAAAAATTGCAATTTTTTGGCGCGAAAAGTTGCGAGAGGTCCGTACTGGTGTGATACGGACCTCGTACTCAGCCAATCAAAAGGCTCTATTTTAGTTACGGACCTGAGTTACGGACCTCAAAAAAAATAAACAGGTGTTAAGATTTTCTTAATTTAATTTTATCGCCTTTAAATTTCACCGCGAATTAGAAATATAAGTGCTTTGGTAAATTGTTAAGAACTGTATTAGTATTTATGAGATAATCATGGTGTATTATGAATTAGGGCTTGGATGAATGCTTTACATGACCAAGTCCACATAAATTATCATATCAAAACACTCATCATGTGACCGGCCGATCCTGGGGCCATTTTTGGAAAGGTACTTATGGTACGTATTTTTAAAAAAGTTTTATTTCCAATTCGGATATTAACTTATTTACGTAATAGATCAAACACAAGAGAGAGTGTTTCATCCGATATCCAGTCCCCGAGAAGTAGGTTGAAAAACGAGGCGATAGCCGAGTTTTTTAACCGAATTCGAGGTGACTAGATAGAGGATGGGACACTCTTTCGAGTGTTTGATATTACATCTCGAACGAATCAGTATTTTAAGAGAAATTTGAGGTGGAAATTGTCAAAATGCTAATTAAAACCAGGTATCCAGTTGTCCGTCTCAGTACTGATTTCCTTTGTTTTCGGCTCATGAATTATTAATGAGTTTGAGATAAATGTTTCTTCTCTCTACTCTGGTTTAAACCTTATATCTCTTTCTCACTCATATTTCACTTATATATCTCTCACTCATAACTTCTTATATTTCACTTATATATATCTCTCTCACGTATTTTTCAAATGTTAAATTGTAACTTATCCTCATTATATTTACAGACTACGTTGTCGATTGACTGTATTTGTAGTAAGTTCGAGGTTTTCTTGTTAACTTTGTCGTAAATTATTTTACTTTTTAAACGTTTCTTGAAAATGTCAAATAGTTGATAAGTTGGAGCTGATAAGTTGGAGCTGATCTCTTAAGTATTTTTTCGTTTCTGGTTTGCCATCAAATGGCGATTGTCAGTATCTGTCGTTTGGTAGCCCCATTGAGAACACCAAGGTTCCATGTTGGTCTCAAGGTCGTGGATGCGTGGCATGAGATAGAAAACGTCTTGCCATAGATCTTTGGCCCGTGATGAGCGGTGGCTTGTGACCTCTGTTTGTCCACAGAAGGGGCAGTCAGTGCCCGTCTGCATCCCCCATCGAGCTAAGTAAGCCTTGGTTGTCAGCACCCTGTGTGTCATTTTCTATATGATCTCTTTCTCTTTGTTTGTCGACAGGGCCTTCCATATCTCTTACCACGTTACCGTTAAAGTGCCCCTAACCTCAATTATTTTTATTGTCTTATTTGGAAGTACTTTTAAAATGATAAAATAACTTGTTTTGAAGATTTTCGTTTCTTCGCTTTCTTTTAGAGATATTTCAGTTTGTTTGATATGCAAATGTCCGTAATTTACGTCACACATGCATAATGAGTTATCAGAGAATGTTATATATCTTTGCGTTGATCAAATAAAAACACTAAAGTGTGAATAACATGTGTGCGTGTTTCTCCCACAATACCAAACTTCTCGATTTTACAGGATTTCGTTCGAGAATGAACAGATACACACATTTCTCCAATAAGTCATTATGCATGTGTGACGTAAATTCCGTACATTTGCATATCAAACAAACTGATATATCTCAAAAAGAAAGCGAAGAAACGAAAATCTTCAAAAGAAGTTACTTTATCATTTTAAAAGTTCTTCCAAATAAGACAATAAAAAATGTTGAGGTTAGGGGCACTTTAAGGTTTCACGTAGTCCGAAGAGTCGCCTCCAGATCTCCTCAGCTCTCAACCACTTAGCAATTACTTTCTTTGTCTTCCCAGTCCCTACTAAACCCAAAATAACCCTAACCCCCAAACTTATAGACTAATGAGTACATGACCCTTGTGGGATGTACAGACATATAAAGGAAAGGGCAATGTTTTTGTTCTTCCTTATATGACCTTATATGGAATACCTTCAACCGTGGATCGCAACATGTCCTGGGTACGAGGTTGTGTTCTACCGTCAATGCTGTAACAACCTCGCGATTTTTTACAAAATTCTAAAATCTATACAAGAAATACGTTATCCGCAATAACCCCTTTCCCGACCCCCTGCGGGATTTTACCCATCCAGTGGTCCCCAGACCTCACACGCCGTGCATTTGTACGTTACAAATTGCAAAAGGCCGTCTCGGCCAATATTTACTCGATATCAATTCTGAAAACAGATTTGGAATTACCGAGTCCAAGTACATAACAAACGTGCCTATTATGTTTCGCAAAAGTGCATACCCTTCGTAAAAACCTGTATCATTAACAAATTGCTTTGTTTGCCGTCTGCCAAGGCCCAAATATTGTCCGACCAAAACGACTTTTTACTTCCTTATAAGGAATTGGTCGTACCATTTTATATATATATTTATAAAATAAGTCGTGTCTTACGCACGCTGTGATTGGTCAGTTACCGTGTTTATATCAGGCTATATAACATGGATGGATTACGCCATCGTGATACGCCATCAATTAGCCATCATACGCCATCAATTAGACATCATACGCCATCATACGCAGTGAGGAGAATTTATGCGTTGATAAAAAAGATATTTGTACATTTTATTTGCTTTCTACGGGTTATTTTATAAAAGAAATAGAAAACATTTTTATCCGTGTTCCCATACGTTATATAAACACTCGTGGAAGTTTGGGAGAACTCGAAATCGCGTGGAAACACTCGCCCTACGGGCTCGTGCTCCCACTATGATTTCTCGTTCTCCCAAACTTCCACTCGTGTTTATATAACTGTATGTAAACACGGAAAATGTTTTCTATTTCTTAATTATATATATATATATGTTTGGTCTTAAAATGTATGTATTCCAATATATATATATATATTTATATATATATATATATATATATATATATATATATATATATATATATATATATACATATGTATATCATATGTATATATATGTAGCTATATATATATATATATATATATATATATATATATATATATATATATATATATATATATATATATATAATGGTCGGACCACCATTCAAGGTCTTGAAATAATTGTGGCGAAAGTGCTGCCTTTGCAACAATACCAGCAAATGGTGAGACTTTCGTGTCTTCTCGGATAACCACCTTAAATCGTAGGCCCTCGGAACCCCTATAATTGGGCGTCTAGCCTGTTTGGGTATTCCGTGCACCTAACGAGTTATAAATCTTCTGGAAACATAGAACAAGCTGGTCGTTTTACATATTTTGCAGCCACATGACCTTCGCGATTCCGGCGCAGTTGCACGATCATATGAGTTTTTCAACCTGCGATTTTATTCAAAATGGCGGCAGTCATTGTGATGCGTAGTTTAAGTAGGCATCGATGCTTTTGCAATCGAACTACTTGGTGATCAAAACGTTGGTTAATGAGCAGGGAAGCGATTGGGGTTGTCCAAAACCTGCAATCCGAATTACTTCTCGAGGACCAAGAGAATTCCAGGCGTTTCTTACGAATGACTATAGAAACGTTTAGGACTAACCCCTCACCCCATGGACTCCCAACTTAGTTGTCCAAACGTATAGACTAATATATTAAATGTGACTTGCAGCTTGCTTATTTCAATATAGTAATTAAAATTGTTTGCTATACAAGCTTTAACGCAAACTCAGAAAATGTTTCTTAGCCCCAGAACGGGAATCGAACCCGCAACCTTCATGATCTCCGGTTAGACGCTCTAACCATTGAGAATTCACCCTACCATCTGAGTCCTGTTAGGCTTGCTTGACATAACCCTTGTGGGATGCGCAGAACATGTAAAAGTTAGGGCGATATATTTGCTCCTCCTATAGACTGATAGACTCTTTTTAATATATGACCTTATATACGGAATACCTACTATAAAAAAAACCCTGTTTTTCTCAAGTAATTTCTCGAGATAATTTTTTCCATGTTGTGTGGATTCTGCATTTAATTAAAAAAAATTTACCATTTGACTCGTATCGGCTTTGGTTAAAACTTTTGAAATTATTGTTACTCGGCATAAATGTCAATATAAAAACTTCATCCCGTTACACTTGATTTTCGTTACTGAAATTTTTGATTCAAAACAATTTGATTCTCCAGTCACCATACGATCTTTCATCGAATTCCGAAATTGTTAATCCCTGAAAGTTTTTGAAACCAAGCAAGGACATACTGTAATTCATACACGTAATGTTCCAGGAAATACTAAATAACATACACGAAAAGGAGGTTACAAGCATACCCTCCAGTTTTAGTCAGAACCCAGGTTGACGGACGTTGAAACTTTACTATTGGTAAGAACATAGTCAGTCACCTTTGTAGGCTGTGCTGACGAACATCAGGCTTGGCGGAGCGAAAACGAATCAACAGCGATGTGGCCTCAAGTCTGGAAATGAAACCCGAAGATACATCGACGATCGTTCGGAATATCCACAGATGGCAATTCTAAAATAAAATTAGGACTTATAAGTTTTAGAATTTTTGCAGCTGACATTAACCTGTTTTCGTGCTATGTAGTAGAACTTAAATTTCCTTTTAACTAAGTATTAGCACATCTCCCCACTGTTTGATAAAATTTCAGTGCGTTAATTTGAGCATGCGCGTGAAATCCCACAAGCGTATTGAAGACCTCTATTGAATAAATGAACCTTGAATTCATTGTTTTAGTATCGAGCATTTCGTTTGTTATTCTTTTCAATTTCTCCTGACTCGGCAGCTAGCCTGGAAAGGCGGGCTGCCCCCAATTACTTTAACTAATTTATATATGTATATGTGAACACATATTTATAACACAAGAATAACTACGAATGATAACGCAAATTCGAATACAAGCGAAGTCTGTTACAGCGACAGTATAGCTTAGTTTGGAGGCATTCAACTCCCTGCAAAGAATTTAAAGGTGATTGTAAGCAGACGAATTGATTTTTTAACAGGATTGTTTTAGATGTAGTCTTTTTCGGCTTCATGATGTGTGGTGGATATGAAAAATATTGACAGATATGAAACAATTAACAGTTCATAAGGGGGATGTGTGATGCGGTATAATGTTGTCTCGGTTGTATTCCGTCAAAGCACATATACGTATTTTGTCTGCAGGCCAAGAAAATAGAGTTTTGAATGTAGAACAACCTAAAATGTCCATGAATTTTCCGGAATCCACGTTGAATAAACACTTCTCGAATTTGCTTCAATGCCGGGCATGAATAAACAGTTATTGACGAAGAGGAAGGTCTTGGCGGCAAAATTATCTTGCCCGTGGTAAGTAACAACGCGTTAAGACCTACAAATGCCTGGAATTATTATTATTATTTAAATAATAATCCTAGCAAAGAGTGTTGACAAACCATAAACAAACTTTTAAACAAGCAATCTAAATCTACAACCATTAACGAGGTAAAAATAAATGGACCAATGTAATCGGCGATGCAAATGTGGCGCAGGAGTAATTATTTCTGTTCAGTAGGTCCCGGTATCGACCTCATATGAGTTTCAATATACAACAAATGTAATGGTAGTTATCATAATAATTTGTTGTATTTTGTTGATTTATGTAATGTAACATTTACGATTTATTATTGTTAACACACGTCCCTTTGAATGTCATAATTATTCTGAAAGGGTACCGTGAATTGAATAATAAGTCTTGGAAAAATAGCAATACCGTATTTCCTCGATTAAGCGCCACGAGGCGCTTATTAATTTTGAGACTAAAAGGAGGGGCGCTTATTAAGAAAACAAAAGAATGAAAAAAGTTAACTGAACTATTCTCTACAATCCTATTCTACATCAATCAATTCATCATCTTCTCCATCAGACTCTAAAAGTGCCAGTACTGGTGCAGCATCGTCGACATCAGAGTCTCTGAAGTTCTCGAATGGATTCTCTTGGTTTTCGTCAATAGTGCTTGCTAGTACTCTTATTCGGTCAGCTCCATCTTTGCAAGGTTGATTTTCCTTGAAACAGTGGATTAGTCCATCTTCACTTCCATCAACAACGAGGCATACAAGGGGGGGGGGGGGCGCTTAATCGAGGAAATGACGTGTTCTGCGTCAGGATAAAACTTATTTCAATTCATAACATCAGGCTAAAACCACAATATACATTTTCATTTCTATTTACACTTGCAAATTCGTTATACTGAATTCCCCAGCCTGGTGTTATCATTGACATAATTTTTATCCCGACGCAGAACGCGTCATTTTGATGCGCAGTCGACATTACGAACGCCAGAATGGCTTATAGAGATCACTACCCTGGTCCCAGAAGTACAAAACGCCGCTTTTATACATTTTTGTCCAATCGACATGAGGCTTGATGCCTGGCATCATTTGATAACATTATCGACTTTCATTACAATAATTTGATCCCCGGCAATGGTGTTCCTATTGTTTGTTTAAATAATAATCTAGCGCCAAGTAACCTTCGCCTGTCCAAACAATGAATATAAAATTATCGCTGCCTAAGATGAAAATACAATTATCGCTAAGATGAAATCGGCGCTACGAAAGCATTGGTGGTGTTTACACAAATTACTCGATTTCCAGTGCTGCGTACCCGGTAAACATTCGTAAAAAGACAGAGACATGCGCAATCCATGGTTGATTTGCATTGTTGAGTTACCTTACATAAAAAATTACAATCGTCCGTCGTCGATCACCCAGAAAGATCGAAATCAGCCTAGGGCCTTTTCACATGGTCCCGCGGTAAGTGAGATGGCCTGCTTAGCGAGATATTGTTCAGTCCGGTTATACAGTATACCTCTTTCATAATGGCGGCCAATTTAAATATGCCTTTATGCAGTGCATCTAAATTAGCCTTTGTGGCCTCGTTTGTGTGTCAGCAATTCGAAAGAATCTTTGCTTCCTAAACGACTCGAGGTTGTAAAGGCTAATTTATATGCGCACAAAAGAATATTGAAAGTGGCAGCCATTATATGAAAGAGGTCTATACACGAGAGAAAACTGTCGGACTATAGCCCGGTTATTATATTTAATGTGAGAGATTTAAAATGCGACAACCAACCATCGCGGGAACTGGATGATCAGAGGATCTCGGCAACGTTCACCAAGATACTCGCCAAGATCTCAGTACTCATGTGTGACGATTAGGCTACGTCTAAAACGAATCAAATTCTTCTAGAGCCGTCATGAGCAGATAGTAATAAATTAATAGTAATAAGATAGTAATGATAGTAATAATGGAAATAATGATAGTAGCTACCAGTAATAATAGTAATAGTAACCTCCATTCAGCCTTCCCTCTACCTTGGTGAGAAAGCCAACACCTTTTGCATTAATGTATCCCCACAACCATAATCCCACCACCTCCATGTTTCACTGTTAGCGCCTGTAAAATATGAGGCGAGTTACCCGCCATGCAAATAATCACGCTAGAACCGCGTGAAAATATAAGTGTAAATAAATCAAAATGGCTGATCCTAAAGACAGGCGGAAGATATGCTTAATGCTTACCGTTTCGCTTAGTTTCCTTTTATTTCAAATGTATGGCAAATGCATAATTTTGCAAGCTCATATGCACTTAAAATATGATGTTTTGTTGAAACGTTTGTTGGTGAAACGAAATAATTTACTCAGGAAGCTGAAACGAAAGAGATTGTCTCAGTTGCTGCAAAGAGCCCGGTCGATTTGGTATCAGAACGGTAGGACAGCTCAGTGGTGGAAGAATATGGTGGATAACAGTTCACCCGATGATGAGTGGAAGAAAAACTGTTGTAAACATGTGGAAACATGTTGACGCATGCGCTCTTAAGTAAATTTCATCCCGCTATATGCCAAGTTACCCGGCGAAAAGTGTTTACATGGAGAAATTTCCAACCCGCCTTGCCGAGAACTCGGCTGCCAGTGCCGAGTTCTTGGCTAGGCGAGTTACACGCTTGTCCATATAAACAGTGGGCCGAAAAAACAGTACTTCTTATACCGGCCGGGATCTCGCCTTTGCCGAGTAACTCGCTTAGCCGGGTAACTCGCCTCCATATAAACAGGCCCTTAGTTGGACGCAATCTTCCATAAATTCCTCCCCTACCATCCTCCTGACATAGACAAAAGAAACCTAGACCCATCGCTAAAAATTACTTGGAATCCTTGTTCAGCTATTCAATCTTTGTGGGTTCATGCAAACTCCAGACGAGCCTTTTTGTGTCGCGATGTTAGACGTGGCTTCTTTCTTGGTTTGCGGTTAATGAGTCCAGCCTCTCTTAGCCTCCTTTGGGTGTTATGGAAGTAGACACACTCACACCCTGCTCAAGCTGCATATCTGCCTTTATCTCTGGAGCAGTCTTATAGCGATCAGACTTGCTTTTCCCGCTTACCTGCATGGTTCTGTCTTCTCTCAATAAGTTGTATTTGAGCAGTTCTTTTTGACTGCCAGTGTAGTAGTGTACTGTATTGTTGTTATTAATCTACTCTGACGATGTTGCTCAACACAACGGAACGTTAGCTAATATAATATGTTCATGTAAAATGTCGTGTCTATAAGAGTTATTTGAGATATTTATTTCTAAATCACGGTCCCCCCTGGTACCTGATGTCTTTGCATTAAAAATGCTCATATTTACGGCGTCTACGACTTTATCGCGTCAGCATCACGAATGAAATATTCGCCGTAATTATGTGACGTTTCCGCCAAACACTTATCACCTTTTTGCTATACATGAGCACAGTGTTCTTATCTGTCAGGCAAGCTATTTGCTTTATCAGCTTATTAATACCTAACTCTGTCAATATTTTGAAAACCTGATCATTTGCATTCCATGTCAATAATTGAGCTGCTGGAGTCCATTCGCCCATTAAATTACCATCTCGAGTTTTGACTCACAGCGTTGACGTTCAGCTCGAAAATGTACCGCACAACAATCTGGCTCGTCAGTGTCATCTCATCCGTTCTCATTCGAGCCAACGGCTTCAGTCTTTTCGACTCGCAGACGTCCTACGCCCAATTTCAGCGTTGGCCCGCAAATGGAGAGAACAGAATACGTGTTAGCTTTCGTTTCAAGACCTACGCAAAAACAGGCCTGCTGTTCTATGTCGACGACGAAGGCGACGCGCAGTATTTGAAGGTCGCGCTTCGCGATGGCTTTCTGGTCTTAGAGTTAAGCGAAGGCAATGAAATCTTCGTGAATGTTACCGATACCCGCGTGAACGACCTTCAGTGGCACTGGATTCGGTTCGAGGTAACTCCGAATTATCATGCCGTGTGCAAGGTGGATGACTTGACTGTTGGCGAGTACAATTTAAGTACGTTTGCGCTGAAAAGTCATGTGTACATCGGTGGCCTGCCGCAAACAATGGATATTTTGGTTTTGACGAACATTGAGGCGTTGGTCGAGGCACGGTTTTTGGGATGTGTCCTTGACGTCCGCTATGGAAATGGTTCTACGGACCCCGGTCCAGCAAATCTAACCCGGTCGTCCGGCATAAGCGTGGAATGCAAGGATGCTTGCAAAGCCCCGAATCCTTGTCGTAATCATGGCATTTGCGTCAATAGGTTTGCGATGGCCGAATGTTTGTGCACTGGAACAGGCTACCGGGGCGAAATCTGTCAGCAAGGTAGGAGTGTTGAGTGATGTGTCTTTATTTTAATTAACGAATGCATTGCCTCGCCTGTTGCATGCTGAGCTCGTGGTGGAAAGATCAGAATGAATGCCGTTTGCCTTTTATTGCTTTTAATATGCGAAATACGAGGAGCTTCTAGAACGGGAACAGAACTAGTTACATTGCTGAACACCACGTACAAACGAAGCACGACATGAGTCCGGGAACTCGGCTGAATGTATCGCCGTTAGCTAGTTCCAACTTCAAACAACAACTTACAGTTAGAAAGTTGCTAGACCAACTTGGAGTATAAACCACTTAACAGATCGCAACAATTACCGATACCTTACAAAAGACTCGTTGCACCAACGAACAATAGACCAACCAACGTCTACTTCTCATGATAAGGTTGTCGTCGTTGTGTAACAATCTCAACAGTTACACGATTTGGGTTGTAGATGTTGTCTTCAAATGTCTCTGAATCGTGCAACAATTGTGCGATTTGGATACGCGCGAAAGGTGGTGCGCGAAATCGTGAAAAGCGCGCCAATGTTCGAACATGGCTCCTCTGGACGAGATTGCTTTACTAATTCTCATGCATGTAAGATATGCTTATTTTAACAATGAACTGGTTGGGAATACGGCAAAAACGAATGACAAGAAAAACCCGTAGATTCTGGGTGAGAAATATATTCAGAGAGAGGGTAACTCCTGGAATTTACTACACTCATAGTTATTCCAGAAATGAAGCTCTATGACTCACTTGTCATACTTCTATATAGGTAGAACTAAATAAATATCTGCATTTTGGGTTATTTTTCAGGGATATACTTCATGGTAACAATACATATAGTCTCCCACCGTATTTTACGGTTATTATTAGGGTTATGGTTAGGATTAGAGTTACGGTTAGGGGTATGGTTAGGGTTAGGATTAGGGTTAGGATTTGGGTTACGGTTGGGGTTAGGGGTATAAAAAACAGATGGAAATCCGGTCTAGTGTTACCATGAAGTATATACCATTTTTCATGGTTTTCATGTTGATCAACACAGCCAGCAAGGACATCCCACACCTGGGCACTGGAAACGAGGATGCTACAAGGATTTCTGGGTAAATTTAGTCGCGCAACAGTTGTGAGGACGTTCCACTGATCTCCAAATAAAGACTGGATCGAGCAACTATTCTTTGGATGCGGGAATATTTTGCAGCGGTTTAAAGGGACCACGCTATGTAGTTTTACTGCACACACGAAAAAACGCACAGTCTGTTTCTACCTGTGTACAGCCTAAAACATGGTTGATATCGGCAGGGTTGAGCTGGCCAGCGTGAACTGGGTTGTCAACAGGCCTGTTCATGGATGTTGAAACAGTATTGTTCATGGCTGATGATCGAACAGGCTTGAGCAGTGTTGAACAACATTGTTCATACATGATACAACATGTTGTCAGAGCATGATGAAATAACAAAGTTGAACAGCGTTGTTACAACAGCCATGAACTTGGTTGTTCTATCAAGGTGGTTTTTGCATGTTCTCACATGTATGAACAACTGCTGTCGATTCAACAAGCCTGTCACAACATGTTGAACAGTGCTGTTATTTTAACAGTCCTGATCTATCATGTTTACAATACTGTTACAGGTATGTTGAGCCAACAACCTTGTTACAATCTGTGAGATTTTTACGCCGTGTAGGCGACAGAGATTATCTTTTTCTGATATTTTAAGATGCTAAAATGAATCTGAAGCCGGGATTAGGTCACTCCAATATGGCCGCCACGACCTAATTCTGGCTTCATAGTTACTGTTATGGAGCCGTAGTTTGTGTTCTATATTATGGGAAAACCTTAGACAACTGATTCATTTTAGCATCTTAAATGATCAGAGACAGATAGTCTATGTCGCCTATATTAAAACTACATAACGTGGTCCCAACAAGATGGCCAGCACGACAAGGGCGTACGCAGGATTTTTTAAACGGGGTCGTTTTACCAAATGAAATTATTTCGGGGTGGGGGGAGGGGTCAGGGGAGCAACAGCAAGCGGACTTCTTCCCAACATGTTATACACTGAAAATCTGAAAACGCTTTTAATTTGAATTGTTTGTCAGTTTTACAAAAACTCAAGGTTTTTACAGGAATGTAAATGTTTGTAGTATGTTACGATAACATGTTCTAATTATAAAAGACGTCTACAGTTGATGATGATGATGAATACTTTTATTTAAATAGGGTAATCCATTCAGTTATTACAACTGGTATCAACTACGAGCCCTATAATAAGTTAAATATCTAGTTTAAAAGATGACTAACAAATAATATCATATTAAAATATTAAAAATACTAAAACACTATAATACAAGGAAAGAAGTTACTTACTAGCTATCATAGAACGATTAAAAACTACACATCCATGATAATAAAATGATCTCTTGGCAGTTCTACTCAAATACAAGATTGGCAACGTTCAGACGACGGTTGTTCCTTTTGAATAATTTTGTTCGACTGCGGTCGAGAGCTTAAGCAGTCGTGCATATTCTAGGACTTCAGTCACCCTATTATTCAATAAAAATTTTATGCAAAACGAAGAAAATGAATAATAGTCCCAAAAGTAAACTTGACGTCGTCGTTCTAGCAAGCACAAGAGTTCTTATTTCACAGTGAAAACAGGCTCGACGCAAGTGCAAGCACTGACGCAAGCACAAGGATGAAAAATGAAAAAAAGGGCTTGTCGCGTTGTGATCGTGAAAACCGAACACAATGCAAGCGTAACGGAGTTGTGGATAAATTTGACTCACAAATTATTATATGGCCGCAATAATTATGGGTAAATACGGACAAACATGGCCGGTACTGACGTCATCTCGACAAAGTGCTATTACGTATGGCCAATCAAAATAATGCTCGTTCTAGGTCCCTCGTGTAACCGCGCGGTAACGACTGGTAACGCAATGCAAGATAACACAGCATGCGGTTCGTTTTCACTTGACACATAGCTCCTGTGCTTGCGCTTATGCGCTTAAGATTTTACAACACGCTCATCACAACAAAATTTAAAAGTGTAACTTCAGAGCCTTCTTAAAACTATGTTATCCAGTGCTCTATTATCGTTATCACTAAACTTCCATAAAGCTGCTGCCTGATAAGAAATTGATTTTTTTACATAATCTATTTAGGTTTCGGTAATACAAATGTCGTTTTCTTTCTGAAATTATATTTATGGTTGCTCTTGGTAAACCCTCAGTTTTGCATTGCGCACATTAACTGCGCACATCCAATAATCAGTGTTTTTATGGCCATTATGCAACACTTTCAAAAAATTCCGACCATTTTAAGGGAATTTAGTGCCAAATCTAACAATAGCCGCTTATGTACTGGTAGGGAAGAGTTATTAAGGCAAAAATCATTTCGACAACTTACAATATTTTACATTTTTGATGAATGTTTCTTCAAATAACACGTCAAAGAAAATGGGAAACGACCTTTCTTTATCATAATAAACCCTGTTAGCTCTTTCTTTTCCCCTAAAATACCATGTTTTCTTGTATAAAATTACTAGTTGCAAAAAATAAAAAAATATCTTTGTCAAAAGGTTCAAGAAAAAGTTGTGCAATGCGGTTTTTACTCAACTCGTAAATTGGTCACAATGACGTCACCATACTGAGTAAGAAGTAATCTGCGATATGCCATATCTTCTAAACAAGGTCGGTGACCCCAACTTTTTTTTTGGTTTTAATATAAGTATGTCAATAACTTTAAGACTGGGAAGTTTCAGCAAATTTTCATTTCGGAAATAATTACTGAGGAATTACCTTATAGTGTTCCATTTAACCTTGACACGGACTTCTTCGCTAGATGCATATACCAATTCAAGCTGTGTATAATTTTAGCTGCTCGTACGTGTATTCTAAAAATGTGCCTATTAAGTTTGTCTTTTTTAAATGAACTCATTAAATGATGAGGAATGGTAATTTAGATCGCTTTCATATCTCGCGTCGTTCTTGAGATTTTTCTATATTTTTAGAAAATTAATAAGAAATTAGAAATACTAAATTAATTTGGGATCGCTATTTCGATGTAATGATGTTAGGTGTCACGAAGTTTCGTAATGTGCAAAGTTTCAAGTGATTTTGTTGAATAATCTCAAAGATATATACTTGATTTTCTAAAAATGTAGAAAATCTTGACGTCATAGGTTAGAACTACGAAGCATATATTTATTGATATTTATTGATTAATTAGGGGGCAGCCCGCCTTTTCAGGCTAGCTGCCGAGTCAGGAGAATTTGAAAAGAATAACAAACGAGATGCTCGATACCAAAATAGCGAATTCAAGGTTCATTTATTCAATAGAGGTCTTCGATACGCTTGTGGGATTTCACGCGCATGCTCAAATTAACGCACTGAAATTTTATCCAGCAGTCACATGCTTCCTCGAATAGTGGTGTGGATGCGACGGCTATAGAGACGGGGGAAAACACGTTGGGGGTTAGGGAACTAAGTAGGCGGGGGGTTAGGGTTAGAAAACTCGTTAGGCGGGGGGTTAGGATAAGGATATTTGTTGTTTTGGGGATTGGGAACAATTACTTCCATGGTTGATTTGCATGGTTGAAAACCAGTTTTTGACAACTATTACACCTCACAGTAGGAGATGTTATACTTAATTAAGAGGAAATTTAAGTTCTATTGCACAGCATGAAAACATGTTAATGTCTAATTTTATTTTAGAATTGCCACCTGTGGGTATTCCGAACCCTTACGATCGTGTTATCGTCGACGTATCTTCGGGTTTCATTTCCAGACTTGAAGCCACATCGTTGTTGATTCGTTTTCGTTCCGCCAAGCCTGATGGAGTGTTCTTCTACATAGCCTACAAAGGTGACTATGTTCTCCTGGAACTTACCAATGGTAAAGTTTCAACGTCCGTCAACCTGGGTTCCGGAAGTGTTACCATAGCGACTAAAACTGGAGGGTATGACGACAACCGATGGCATACTGTTAAACTGGAACGTTTCAAACGGACAGTTAACCTTACCCTCGATTCATCTGATGCATCCAAAGGTGAAACACGAGGAAATTTCAGTCGATTTAGCCTGTCTGATTCGAAGACCAGCCTCTTTCTTGGTGGACTATCGGATTCACAGCTAAAATTGAAATCTGTCAGCGGAAGAAATTTCACTGGCTGTTTACAGGAATTGATCTTCAACGATTACGACTTGTTTTCCAAGCTTCGCGCAAAGGCTGATGGCGTTCGAGCCCGAGGTGGCATTGTACCAACGTGTCCCGAAGCGAAACATGTTCCAACGCAACCTTTGTCGTCCACAACCACAGCTGAAACTGGTCCCACCAAGAACATATCGACTTTGGGTAGTATTCCTCATGTACAATCCAAATCAGACGGTGTTACCCTTTCTACGCCTCGTATCGAAACCACAACTAGAAATTCAGACATTGCAAGATCACGTTGTCCGCCAAACGCCATCTCCTGTGCAAGGTCATCCTCCAGATTAACCACCACTGCTTCGAACCAGCAAGCGTCGATGCCTACTTCTTCCACCGAACACACTAACACTGCCCCGCAATATCGTTCCGAAAACACCGAACCTCACATAACAAAAAGCGAACACGACTCTTCGACAGATGGAAGGAAGATGACCATCATCATCATGGAAAGCCAGAACGAACGAAAAGAGAAAGACATGACCCTTTGGTTTATTCTTGCAGCGGGCATCGCCATAGTGGCATTTATTTTAGCGATCTGTATCATCATCAAAGTCAATTCTGCTAACAGAATGAAATATAAAATGAAAAATTCCCGCTACAAAACGCCTGTTAGCGACGATGGATCTTTCTTGAAATCGTCAGTCAGCGGGAAAGATCTCGTGTAAATAGACATGTTTCACTAGACACCACTAGCTGGTTAACTGTTCAATTATGTACTAAACACTTTTCAGTAGCGGAAAAACGCTTACATTTTTATAACGGAACCAGATTAGATAGTTTTGCCAAGGTTATTCTAGTTTTAAGTTTTTCGGCTAGCCGAAATTGTTCTTTTAAGTGCCGAAATGCGATGTTACTGATATAGATTCTACATGAAATGAATATTTGAATAACAAAATGTTTTATGATTTGAACATTGCGTTGAATCAGAATTTAGCTTTCTTTTCTGCTGATTTGAGTGAAAAAGTTGATAAAACCTCAAGTGTAGCATTCAAGCATATCATCAGCTCATAAATACGTTGAAATCAGAAATACGGTTCAAGTGCTGTTGTATCTTGCCATTGCTTTCGATACATCCATGCTGGTATAGCCTCTGCCACTCGGCGCCAAGAATTTAATTTCTTGTTTTTGTCGCGATATTCAACCGACGATCTTTGGCAGATAGCTGGGTAATCGCGAATAACATCCATGAACTGCTCATTAGCTATTAAACTATCCATTTCACTTATTCTTGAATATATCCTTTAAATACGAAGTGACTTGCGAACACGTGAAGATGAAGACTTGGCAATGTGGCTGCCTGGCAACGCACATGTGACATTTTTCTGTCGGCGATTGATGTTTCCATTAACTGTTGTCGCATCGGCGACTGTTGTAATTGTTGTAGAAGTTGAACCTGATTCAACTTCTACAACAGTCGCCGATCGATCGCCGACAGAATTACAAATTTTCTTTAGATTGCTATGGCTTATCACAATGCATGTAGCACAACAATGCCGTAGTATTTATAATATTGTATTATGGCTTCATTATATAGAAAATTAAACTTGCGGTAGTTGAAAATTGTTACTTAGCGATTGTATACTGTGCCATTTTGATAATATTTTTCAACTGGAAAATGATGCAGGCGGCGCGCAGATTGTACTGTGTACCACAATTCTTTCCTTGCAGTGAACATTAGAAAAATCAAATGAAATTAATATTTAATCACTATTTGTCCCCTCGCAAGCGAGGGTGATAATCCCGCCGGGCAGGGTCCATTTCTCACGAATAGTTTGTATATATATTTATATATTTATATATTTAAACGGAGCATGGTAGGACCAACTCCTTATAAGGAAGTAAAAAGTCGTTTTGAGTGATCCGTTTGAATCGGACAATATTTTGGCAGAAACGCTAGCCGCCATTGGCGAGTGGTGATCTGACGAACTACATAAAGAGGTTTTTACGAAGGGTATACACGTTTGCGTAATATAATATGTAGGTGTGTTATGTATTTAGACATGCTAATTCCAAATCTGTTTTCAGAATTGAAAACGGTTAAATATTGATCGAGATAACGTTCAAAGTATACGACGAAGTGGCCGGGCCGGCTGGCTGATTGGCTGATTTGCCGACTAATTTCTAAGTACATAAACCGTTTTACGAAGGGTGCACGTTCTCGTAATATAATAGGCACGTGTGTTATGTATTTAGACTCGGTAATTCCAAATCTGATTTCAGAATTGAAATCGAGTAAATATTGGCTGGGATAACGTTCAAAATCCTATCGACAGAGACTACAAATACAAATACGCGGTCTGGGCACTGGGGACAATGGATGGGGAAACGAAACTGTAGGGGTGGGGTGGGGGGTAGTGGTATAAAAGGCGAGCGAGGGGATTGTTGCGTATTCGTATTTCTAGTAAATGGATAAGAGAATCGTCCTGATTTACATCAACTTTCGGTTTATTTTTTCAGTTAAAACAGCTTATATAAAACTAGTAGCTACTAGCTGGTCTTAACCTCTATTTCGGCAGTATTTCGTCATTAAATTCATGTTGGTATGAGAGTACGCAGGCCATTCGCGGGCGCATAAACATGGCCGGAGCACGTCAACATTACATAATACATTGCGTTGCGTTGCGTTGCATTGCATTATTACAATATGCACTCACATGCACTTTGAAACTAATTAAATTGGTGTTTTTTCAGTGGGGTAGATGTAGGTTGTTGTTGATCCTTGTAAAATATTTATGAATGTTATTATTATTTCTAATATAGTTCAAAGTGAAAAGCTATTACTATAAAAATTCGTTAAAAATCAACGAAAATGGAAATGTTACATCATAATAAATCGAGTTATGGTCTGGAAACTCGGCTCTCACTTCGTGTACCGGACACAGAATATTACATAATTGAAATCTTTAGTTTAAAAGTAGGGTTAGTATTCCTTTATTTCAGGGTTAGGACTAGAGGTTTTATTTGGGTTATGGTTAGGGTTTTTGTTCTTGTAAAGCTTCTGAATCCCGAGAAAATAACCTTGATGTGTCTATGACGTCGTGTAGTCTCCTTCGCAGCCGTCAGTTCGAGTTCGTTCTCACTCCCCTCAACTACCAGTTGTTCCAGTTAGTACCAGTTGTTACCAGTTATTCCAGTTAGTACATGGCGAGGTATTAAGCGAGCCATTAGAACGTCTGCGATCGAAGGAGTCACTCACCGTGCAGAAATCCTTTGTTTTAGGTTTATGTGTTGTTTAATAAACGAGCAGGCAGAGTTTATTGCGTGCAACGTGCTGCGAGTTTATTAACGGCTGGAAAAATTTGCAGGTTGCAGGTTGGACACAAGTCACCCAAGCTATAGATTTGTGCGTGAAATCTCTGAATGACAAAACAACCCCAAAACAACAAAGATCCTAACCCTAACTCCCCGCCTTACGAGTATTCTAACGAGTGTTCAAAACGTCTATTTTCGATTTAGCTTGAGTGACTGTGTCCAACCTGCAACCTGCAACCTGCAACCTGCAAATTTTACCAGCCCATTTATTAAACGGCTTTAAAAACGAGCCATTTGACAAGTTCATTGGGGCGTGACATTTTGAAAATCAATGTTGTCTTAAGCCGTGAAAATCAAAGATTAAAGTTTATGTAAATCAGGATGATTTTTTACCACTCACATTTAAAACCACCGACACGGTAGTGATTTCCTTTCTCTTTTCCTGATTAATTATTTATTAATAATTGCCAGTGGTGTAGTCCTAAAATGTTAACAAGGGGGGCTCTTCAAGCTAGGGGGGTCCGGGGGTATGGTCCCACGGGAAATTTTGGGATTCTAGGGTCTCTGAAACAGCATTTCCGCGCATTCTGGGGTGAGATTTAAAAATGATCTGACCGCCATAAATAGAAAAAAATTATTGTTGTTAAAGCATAACAGAGTAGGGTACATGTCAATTGTCAAGACATATTGAGAGTTTTGGCAGCCAATGAGTAATAATAAATACATATTTTGAGTCAGCGGTTGACAGTAAACAAGAAACTACTTCATGTAATACCTACATTTATTACGTAATGATTTAAAGTTTTGTTCAGCACTTCAGTTCCTGTTGGAAATGACTGGATATTTACAAACATTTTTAAACCTAGCAAAGGTGTTATGCGATATGCGAAAAATTTATAGGGGGGGGGGGGCTCAGCCCCCCCAATATGAAACATAATTTTAACAAGGGAGGCTGAGGCCCTCTGAGACCCCCCCCCCCACCGCTGATAATTGCATAATATTTAAACAGCTTAAAACATAACCGTCACCGACAAGGCTAAAAAGGATGACTCAAAAGGACCTTCCCATTTTGAAAAACTAGTGAATCCCAATTCTAACCCTAACCTTAATCATCACCTTAAACCTATAACCATATAACGTAGAGCAGTGGCGGCGGAAGATGTTTTATATTGGGGGGGCTAATTCACAAAGAAAATCAATTTGCTCGATTTTCTCCCACTTGTGCGGGCGCAGATTGTGAGCGGTCAGCGGTGCGCGCATTTAATTACAGTACTTCAAGTAACTATTAACTAAGAGAAGCAAACTTTTACAATGGCTGCCAACATGAGTGTGTCCACTTTTGAATAGGGACAGTTAAAAAGCAGCGAAGTTTCAATTTGAGATGTTTTTCCGAATGTTTGGATAAAATGGACGGGTTTCTAGAAGTTGTGGGGATTAAATTGGAGTTGGTTGGCCCAATGGTGGACGGATATTTAAAAGACATTGGCAATTAACGCTCTTTCTGAAAATATTGGGGGGGCTTAGCCCCCTCGTCTGAAATATTGGGGGGGCTGTAGCCCCCCTAGCCCCCCCCTTCCGCCGCCCTTGACGTAGAGAGAATTCAGAAAGGTGCTTTTGAGTCATACCTTTTACCCATTTCCAACCGTCACCTTGCAGAAATTTGCATAAACGTGAACAAAAACATAGAAATTTTAGTTTCCAGACAATACCCCGTTGACTATATATGGTTACACGACATCAACTTTTAACGCAACACGATGTTGGGGCTGGTCAGTAAAAATAGTCTGCGCTTCCGGTCTATACGATGTCACACTGTTTACTTATCTCCACAATAAGGTGATTTATACAGAAGTAAGACGCCGCTTACGATCATTTTACATCGTTAAAATCACGGGTTTTTTCTATAGTCCTGAAGCTAGGTGCCGTACACAAGACACGCGAACTGACCCAGTTATGCGATTGTGTAAAAAAGTAGAGTGTTGCATAGATGTAACGCAATACTTCATCCATTTTCATCGACTATGTTTGATATCTTTTCCACGTAATAAAAACATTCGTGATTCTTTAGTACATAGACCACAGTGCCTTAAACCATTCCTGCTGCTACACAATGTTACTGCCCCTAATTCCGACCACACTATCCGTCATACTTTTTCATGCACGTCCACCACCAACATCATTTCTTGCAATTCTTGTGATAAATGCCATAAAATCTACATCGGTGAAACTGCGCGACGCCTTTCAGACAGGTTTGCTGAAAATCTTCGGACATGAAAGTCTGTGCCACCATCTCAAGTGGATGAGTGTTGCCTTGACTAGTTCTCCTCCCCCTCAGTCTGTTTGCTGATCGACTGTAAAAATAGCAAATGATTTAACATTTTCGCATCTCATAATTATCATGAGTTTGTTAATTATCTCCCGTGCATTAATTACTTTCAACTTGTGACACCCTTTTGGAATATATAAGCCATTTATTTATTTCATCACTTTTTACTCTGAAGAAGAGCTCCACTCTAAACGTCAGTTATTTAATTTTTCCATGCACGTCTACCAACATCATCACCTAAAATCTACATCGGTGAAACTGGGCGCTAGCAGACAGGTTTGCTGAACATCTTCGTTCCGTGAGGAACAATGATGTTGACAAACATGTACAGTAGCCCGCCATTTCAACAGCTTTATAACCATTTGGTTTCAATCTGTGCCATCGTTCCCCATCTCAATTGGTAACTTTTATATTATTAGCTCATGCACTTTCATCCTTTTTAAGTTTTTGATTCCTAAGTGTTAAACCTGTCATTACACCCTTGACTAGTCCTCCCCCCCCCCTCAGTCTGTTTGCTGATCGACTGTAAAAATAACAAATGATTTAACATTTTCGCATCTCATATAATTATCAGTTTGTTTATCTCCCGCGTGCATGCGTCTGTACCTTTTGTATAAGCCCTATTATCACTCAAAATTGATGAGATAAACAGAGATATTTAGCAGTTTTATTTGCTTCAACAAAAACGACGCTACGCTTAAATTTTCCCAACCCTCCTAGGAGCGTTGAGTGTGTTTACATGGCAAATTTCCAGCCCTCCTAGGCGAGATCTCAGGTATAGGCTCGCCTTCATATAAACACAGCACTCCCACGCAAACTTAAGTCTTTGTACTTTTATACGAGCGTTATTGTACGCGTTCGACATTTCTATTTTGAAAATTGAATATATTGTTAATTAGTTCTTATGAGACTTGATTGAAATCTTCACTTCGCGAAAAGAAATTCGCCTAGTGGCTGGTGGAATTGCCGCGGCGGGTCTTGTGTACAGCCCTAATATACCCTGGGGAGGATTCTGAGACAGAACGCATCGTGCAGTCTTGTATTATTTAACATCCATTGTTGTCGAACTATTGTCTGACAAAACAATCCAACAAGAATATACCAACCAGAAGCTGCCGGTGAAGTTTCTATACGCGAAGTTTCTATACGCCTCGCCCTGATTATTTCAATATAGACTGACACCTATTTTCTTGGCAACGATTCTTGGACAGGATCCTAAATGAGCATTTTCCGGTTCAGTTTAAGGCGAGTGCATGTCGGTGGATGACATATCACAAGAGCTTATAGCAAGCACAAAGTCTGGAGGAAGCGCGGCGAAGTGCTGAGACAACAAAAAGGTTTGTGAGAACGTTTCCCCAGTCAGTGCATTTTATTTCGTTTAATCACAGTTTACCACCTGATATGACACCAATGTGCTCTAACTAATACATTATACTAGATTGATATATACAAGTACAACTATAGTTTTATTATAAAGCAAATATGAATGGTGCATGGTCAGACCGGCAGAGCGTATATGCAAGCCTCATTTGAATCTGACTATTCCTGTTAAACTATAAGTCTAAAGTTAACAAGGACAATAGCACTACCTTATAGTTACTTACCTATAACAATTTACTATATTGAAATGACCAAGCTGCAAGTCACATTTAATATATAATCATATATTATTTTGCGAGCCTCTAGATTTCGCGAGATCATAAGTACTAAGTTTATTAAACAATTGTTCTCTTTATAATTAAGAATTGACAGACAACAAATACATGTTCCACACAGTAGAACCAACTCGGTGATTCACCCAGGTAAAAACTAAAAAGTTACCAATGTCCGGCGAGTGCATGATTTTAAAATCAGATACCGAGTATAATGTTGTCGTGTTTACGCACAATGCGGACCACCGTCTCGGCTCACTTTTATCGACCTCACTTTTATCGACTGAATTTTCATTTAAATATCCCGATTCCTAAATATAATCCAATTCATATAACTCTAACTCTCCCAATAATTTGCGCTATTTTAGAAATATCTGTTGATTTTAATTCCGTATCTTATGACTGTGCAAAACCATAGCCATAGGCCAAACGTCACATTTTTCATGCGCCAAACTTAATTCGTGAATTGAGAATTAAGTTCGTCGTTTGTTTCGATTAATGCGAACAGACAAATTTAATTGCTTAATTTAATTTAGTTTCGCGGTCAACACAACTTCGACGTATAACTCGATTAAATTCGATAGTCTCAATTATATTCGTCTCACTTGCATTATCCGTCCGACTCAGACGAATAATGCGACGGAAATGTGTCTCCGAGTTATACGCAGCGCTTTATACACGTAGAACAATATATATAAGCCGTACATGGTAGGACCAATTCCTTATAAGGAAGTAAAAAGTCGTTTTGTGTGATCCGTTTGAATCGGACAATATTTTCGCAGAAACGCTAGCCGCCATTGGCGAGTGGTGATCTGACGAACTACATAAAGAGGTTTTTACGAAGGGTATCCACGTTTGCGTAATATAATATAATATGCACGTATGTTATGTGTTTAGACTTGCTAATTCCTTGCTAATTCCAAATCTGTTTTCAGAATTGAAAACGGTTAAAGGTGCCGTCAAGTCCGTTCTGCGCATGTCCACGTTTCTGTTTACATCCGTTTGTTTACATTGCATTTACATAAACATTGAACATGAAGTATTGCAGATTTGTTTTCCACGCTTGAGCTTTTCTGCCTAAAAAGCATGTTATAAGAAGCTGCTCTGTTCCTAAATGTGGATAATATATCAAACTACCACTCGCGCCTTCGCCACCTTTGACGAATGCTCGCTTTCGAAGTGTCGCAAATCTATTCCGTTGAAGTTTGTCGACATATGGGTCCCGCACGTTTGAAATATCACACAGGAGATAACATTCAAACAGTCAATCGAGATATGGTCTGGAAACTCAGCTAAAGTCTTTGTTTTATCTTTTGGTTCGTCTTTATACAATTTTGTGCACGGTGCACGGTCACTGAACCTATTGTATTTTAGTATAATGAAGCAATCATCCAATAGAATCGTTTGGGTTTAATCGCTCAACCGTGTTGTTTAAATATTAATAAACCTAAAACAAAGGATGTGCACGGTGTAAGGTACGGGTAGCTCATTATAGTCGCTTTGAAGTTTGCCGAGTTTCCAGACCATATCTCGATTGACTATGGTTATACTGCATAATATATACATGTATATCATATAGTATACGGAATTTATTAGCTAACGTTTCGTTGCGACATGCAACATCTTCAGAGATCAAATAATTTAAATCACTCAGAGTGATTTAAATTATTTGATACAAGTATAGGTACAGTATACATATATACACAGTTCATTTAGTATTAGGTTACAAAACGGTCAAAACGATTAGCTGGGCTTTAATCTTTATTTTTAAATTACGGTTCCCGCCAAGTGTTTCAATTGCCACAATATAGTATACGCCCCCATGCGGGATTTTCCCCATCCATGGTCCCCAGACCTAGCACGCCGTGTATTAATTTGTTGATCGATGGCAGTTTCGTCGTAGAATTTTGTATTTTTATTTTTTAGTCAGTCTCGGCCAATATTTAACCGTTTTCAATTCTGAAAACAGATTTGGAATTACAGTCAAATTACATAACATACGTGCCTCATAACATTACGCAAACGTGTATACTCTTCGGAAAATCCTGCTTATATACTTAAAAATTAATCGGCCATGTTTGTGCCGATTTTCTTCCCCAACGAATATTGGCCGATTATAACGGATCACGCAAAAGGCGTACTCGGAACTTACCGGTTGGTCTTAGCCAATCATGTGTACGAGATTTGGTCCTACCATGTACGGTATATATATTATTGCGTTCGACGAAGGAGAACGCATTCTAATCTTGCATGTTATGGGTTACCCTGTGCTTTACAGCCAAAAGAAATCAAGATAAAATCTTTCCCCTTTTTGAATAAATTACCGTTTTGGAATTTGGAATAAATTATGGCATTAGTACTAGAGGAAAATGCTGGAGCAGTGGATACGAAGTTGCCTGTAGAAGTGTTCAGGATTAGGCATGCCAGCAGCATGATGCTAGGAATTTTCTATAGCATGCAGGATCAAATAAATAGAATGTAGAATATAAACCACGCCAAAAGGCGATCCATATAGCCTTGTAATAAATAACATGTGATATGGTAATCATATGGCGCGTTTATAATGTCAAAATTCAATCTGATCATTTGAACACCATACATCTAATTCGAACAACATTTACTCGAAACGTGCAAGCCTCGCGAAGTTATAAATTTTCCATTCAAGCGACACTTTGCCAAATCGAACTTCACGATTGTAATGTTTGTTGACTTATCTAGCGGTCGAGCGGTCATATTTCAAATCGAACTAACGAACGGGAATGCGGGATGTCACCGTTGTCAAAAACATTGAGGTTTATATAGTGTCTCCTTGAATTAAGATGCTGTCGTTTCACGAGGCTTGCTCGTTTCGAGTAAATGTTGTTCGAATTAGATGTATGGTGTTCGAATTAGATGTATGGTGTTCAAATGATCAGATTGAATTTTAACATTATAAACGCGCCATATGATTACCGTTATAGTGGGTTATACCGTATGTTATTTAAAAATGAGAAGGCCATGGATTGGACCATATGATCGACTGGAACACGGCAGCAAGTTATGAAACTTTTGCCAAATCGAACTTCATGATTGTAATATTTCTGAATTGAACGATTTACAGGTATCTGGCGGTCAACTTTCAAATCGAACAAACGAACGGGGAATATTCTCTCCTAATATTAAAATAACGTACGGAAATCACTCAGGATGTCACCGTTGTTAAAAACATTGAGGTTACAGTGTCTCCTTCAATTAAGACGCTGTTATATATTTATTAGCTTTATTTATTTTCATAATTCGCTACGGCATAATTACCGATCTTCGTTCGCCATTTACTGGTCCACATGCGTCGAACGCAATTACATAATCTTTGATTACTCCTAGTATATATATATATACAAAATTTTCGTGAGAAAGGACCCGATCCCTGCCGCGGCGAGATTATCGCTTCGCCCGGTCGCTTCGCGACTTCGCTTGCCAGGCCGGGAATATTTTGAGTCAATCTTTGATATAAATTATCCATATTAGAAAGTGATTATTTCCGTCTATATTTAATTTGACAAGCTCCACGTTTTGTTGAGTTTCGTACTCGAACTATGTCACTATGTCCTCGACTTGCGCGAAACGTTGGAAGACGTTACGTATACAAAGGAACGGGGTTCAGGTTCCGAGTTTCATTGTACACAGATGGAGTAGGAAAGTCTCTGTAGAGTTTTCTGAGAGACTCGTAGCGAATTTACGGAGTATATATTTATTTTTATTTTTATTTTTTTTTAATAAACTTTATTGGGTCAACTACAAAATTATTTGTTTACAAAAATTCAGAACAAAAGAGAAAATAATAACAAGAAAATACAACAAGAATACAAAAAAGTAGTTACCCAATCGGACGGGGCGCGAACGGGACGCGAGTACCCATGCTAGGCACCTCTCCGACAATATTCTCCGACAGTAGTTACCCAATCGCGTCCCTGTGACAGGGACAGTCCCTTGCGATTGACCAGGTACAGGTCATATCCACGTCAAATACAGAGAGCAAATTAAAGTGCTGAGTAATGGCGGGAAAGGAAACTCTTAAATATACTGTTACGCTGGAGAAACTACTAGGTGGAGCTACTTTACAAACACTGTTCCACAACTTTGCAATGCGGTTAAAGTAAGAGGCCTGATACGTACCAGTTTTACAAGATGGGGTTTTTAAGCATGAGAGTAGGATTAAGACTAAGTCGTGTTCGGTCGTGAGTAACAAAGGAAACGTAGTTGGCAACGAAGCACGTCCAAACATAAACTGATGGCGTTTATACGAAATATTGTGAAAGTTTTTAAAATTTTGGAAGGTAAATTTCGTTTGTCACAACCGGGATCGAGCGTGACTTGATTTTTGTTTCCCTTCCCCTCGAGGACCTAATCTCTTATATTATCCGCGACACGCAGACTTCTCAAGGATGTAATTATAACATCAGTCGACACTATATAGATACTTCTGTGATTCATATGTGTGAATCAATCTTCAAACCAATTAACTTTTCTGGAAAGTCGATTATTGCAGGACCGAGTACTATATACTAATAACTTAACCCAATATATATGTAGAATTTAAGTTGTCTGCGAACGACGACAAAGGAGCTTAGTAATTAGCGCAAACGTTGGCTTGTGCCGCTGGCGAATGGCTGATTCACAACTAAAACCACTTGATTAATCACCTTGCGTTAAAGAACTCGCAGCGTTCAAGGGCACATTGTCTGATTGCGCGCTCAGCGCACTTTTAGTTTGCTTATGTAACACGCTTTGCTTACAAAATTCGATCCGGGCCCTTCGCTATATTTGTGTGCAGATGACTATTATTTCGATCTAAGTCACAACAATCGCGCCATCGTTCCTCGAAAGGTTCCGTGACTCGGATACCTTTTGCCTTCTCAGACACTCCACAGTTAAGCGGATATAGTCTCTATACAAGGGAGGTCGTAATCCGCAAATCCCTCCCTTCAAGGAGGTAGAGCCAGCGTAACCGGCTTTCCCAAATCCACGTCGCTCTCTCTCCCAAGTGGATATCTAACTTTCGGCGACATATTGCGTATACTGTTGCTCCTAAGTGGATTGGTGCATTAACTTTCGATCTGGTCTGTAACACGGATTCACTTCACCCGAGCTCTGAGGTTTGTCACAAGTTTTCTTTTGGGAAAGTACGGAGAGAGGTAAGGGATCTCCTAAGCCCTATAAGGTATATGTATGGTTTTGCAAAGTCAAGAATATTTGACAGTCTTGATGTCATCATGATCACGATGCAAAGGGTAGCAAAGGTCGCTTGGTATCTGCCTGCAGATATTATTTCAGAAGCGCTGCACAATTCAATTTCTCTTCAATAATTGCAATTCTACGCCGGCGCAGAATTATTGTTTAGGATTCGCTGATGTGTTAATTGCAGAGGCATTGAAGCTGTAGCTACCGTAGCGATTTAGACCGCTATACACTTTTCCATACCGACTAAAGATTAATTATCGTTGCAAAACTAAGGAAGACGTTTTTTATATATAATGCGACCAAATTTAACATTTTCGTAAGCGTATTCGGCGCGATATGTATAGTACTATAGAGGATCGATTATATTATACGACAGTGCGGATCGAGATACGAATTTTGTCTTTGAGTGTTGGTAATATCACCACTATATAGAAGATAGAATACGTATCTCCAAGCGCGTGTAATGTTCTGTTTAGTATAGAAGTCTATGAAATAGCCATGATGCATGTGAAGATAAAAATCAGTGATATCTTCACAGCTCATAGTGAAGATATTGCATAAGATATAATTTTTTCCATAATAGGAGAAAATCTAGTACAGTAAAAACCCGCGTAAAGGAAGCTAGATTTTAAGAACCTGTTAGGCTAAGATTTTCCATTTAGACCCTTTACATAAGAACCTGTTTTAGGCTAAAATTTAAAAGCAGGTTCTTATTTTATCAAATAGAGGCAAAACTAAAAATTTATAAATCAAAGAAAATAAAGTAATGACAATGAGCCAGAACCAGACAAATAGTGTATATATATCTACAGTTGTATACATTATTTTGTTCCATTAAATTTACACACAGTAAGCTGTAAATTACATACAGTGTAGCTTTAAAGTGCATATAGGGTTTGTATTTGCTTAGATTGCAGTCATTTGGAGCATATTTATGCATAATTTATATAAATAATAATAGATCACACTTATACCAAAACCAAGTCGCTTTTAAGAACCTGTTTAAGAACCTAAATAGCCTAATTACCATTTATATAAGAACCTTTTTAAGCTAACTTGGAAAAATCTAGGTTCTTATACGCGGGTTTTTACTGTATTTCATTGATATCTTTATACACGACTAAATTCCGGCCTCAACCTACATCAGTGATCAGTTGTGTGGTAATTATATTTATTTTCCCCTGTTTATATCATCCTACCAAATATTGCTTTCTGATTGGCTGACGAGCGGTCCGTATGAGCCCATACGGACCGCTCGTACATAATTTCCGTTTTAAATGCGTTTTATAAGCCGTAAAATATTCTAAAAACATTTGAAAATGAACTCAAACGAGATTAAATCTATTGAAAGACATATAAGTGAGTTTTTTTTTTATCCGAAAAGAGACTCAACTCTCAATTTAACAGTGTCTACGATAGACTGGGATATTCTATTTTTAAAAAAAACTGGCATATATTGACATTATAAGCAAATTATCGCTAGAAATGCAGTGCTGTCGAGAAAAAATACTGAAAAAAGTAATGTTTTGCATAATAAAAAAAAATTGACGATGAAAGGGTAAGTACAAACACAATTTGTCTTAATAATCTGAACAACACACCCAGCAATACAATGTCAAAAAAGACAAATAAGTCAAATAAATTATATCGGTCAATGGACAATGAAGCATTAAAATGCCCAATATTGCTAAGTTTGTTATGTCAATGAGTTGCAAAATATTAGAAAAATCATACAAATCTTCTCAACCAAAAAATGGTGACAAAAATGTTAAAAAGACAATATTTTTTCGTGACATTACAATTTAATTATAAAACAGTGCAAAATTGATAAGAATTTTACAATATTATCATGACGAATAAAAAATACAATAAAAAAGGCATTTATAGACCAAAAAAACAAGCCTTGAATTGATATTTACCGGTTTGGCCCTGTCCATATTGAGAAATATTTCCCTTTGTCTCAAAAACATCCCTCGATCTCCGGTCTTGGGCCTCTCCCCCAGTAAATAACATATTATATGATGTTTCACTGTTCTGACCGGCGTGTCTCAATATCTCAGTGGTTAGAGCGCCGATGCGTCGTTGATTCGGACACCAGCTCGGGTTCGATTCCCGGTTGGGGTAGTCAAATTTTTCATATACATATATTTGACCTCTTTCAAATGCTTCCTACTCCTCTGAATTCCACGAGCGTTTTTCCCACTCCTGCAAGCACTAATCGTGATGGCAATTGTATGGGAAAATCGTCGCATATATATAGAGAGAGAAAACAAAAGACAAAGCAAAGGAATGAAGTCAAGCCTGCGATATAAGGATCGTCATAAGCATAATTTGAAATGCACTGTGTCATTTTCTTGTTTAGTTTAATAATATTAAATTGTCGTTTACCGAGCGTTTCTTACGAATGAACGATCTATGTCATCAATCATTTACGGTCGATACCATAAATTCCAGAGAAAATTATCTGAGAGCGAATTTTCATCGAAAACACTACAACATGAGCTTCTTTATTTATTAATAAGGTTAAGGTTAGGGTCATCGGCGTATGTGCGAAAGTTTGCAGCAGGGGCTTATGAACATTATAACTGCCCGAATGAAATATGACGTTTTACTATCTTGCTCTATCCTGGTATCGAGCACTCTACCCGTATGATTTCGATCCTGACAATTATATAATATTTAAGAAATAGAAAACATTTTCCGTGTTTACATACAGTTATATAAACACGAGTGGAAGTTTGGGAGAACGAGATATCATAGTGGGAACACGAGCCCGTAGGGCGAGTGTTTCCACGCGATTTCGAGTTCTCCCAAACTTCCACGAGTGTTTATATAACGTATGGGAACACGGATAAAAATGTTTTCTATTTCTTTTATAAAATAACCCGTAGAAAGCAAATAAAATGTACAAATATATTTTTTATTAACACGTAAATTCTCCTTACTGCGTATGATGGCGCCGTGATGTCTAATTGATTGCGTATGATGGCTAATTGATGGCGTATGATGGATAATTGATGGCGTATGATGACTAATTGATGGCGTATGATGGCTAATGGATGGCGTATCACGATGGCGTAATCCACGAGCCCGCGTTTTCTATGAGCAGATAGTCAACGAGGCGGAGCCGAGTTGACTATCGCTCATAGAAAACAAGGGCGAGTTGTCTAATTGTTTTAGTATAAATTTACAACTTTCTAACCCAAGAAATAACTTTTATTTCGCATTTTTCATGGAAAAAAGTAAATATTCTTTCGAAATCAGGCGACTTTTTCCGCAGAGGTTTATATCAGCGGATAGTAACTCCTGCGATAGCCAATCAAAATTGAGGATTTGTGATATAAACTTGTCAATTTATACTAAAGCCTGATATAAACACGGTAACTGACCAATTACAGCGTGCGTAAGACACGACTTATTTTATAAATATATATATATTATATATATATATTTTTTAAATTTTTTTTTCAAACTCGAACTGCTTATCTGACAGCGGGGTCATGCTCGCAGCAACACTTCAGGCTAAGCTCTTTGATCATCATTTTGATTTCACTAACGCTGGTTCACTGGTTACTGGTAACCGATCGTCTACGCACTTTTTGAAACGACTCGGACCGACGATTATATATATATAAGATATATATATATATAATCGTCCGAGTCGTTTCAAAAAGTGCGTAGACGATCGGTTCGACTATATATGAGAACCTTAACACGTAACTTTGTGGACATGGCCCTCTCCTATTTAGTATTAAATGCATTCTTTATTATTCTCTTACTGAAGTTCGTAGTACAACTTGTATCGCATAACCATCGTATCAGAATATGTTCGTGGCGTTCGACCATGAAGCCCTGTAAAGGCCTTGAATGTCGGGATAAATTTTGTCGTGCGAAAAATGTATTTGGATTTCTGTCGACAAGGTATAATATATTATCCGTATACTATTAAGGTCAAATGAGTGGGTACCTCCAGGCTCCGGGATTGCTCATGCTCCGTCATAAGCACTAACACTCTAAAACTGAGTTGCAGGTGTGAGGCCGAAATAGCGTGTAAGAGGTCTAACTCTAACAGTTTCGAGCGAAGGCCCTTCGTCAGAGCGGAGTGAAACGTAAGGTTGATGAAGTGTGCATGCGAGGGCCCGGCGTAGACAGACCATGGATGCATGCATGTGTATACGGGGATTGGTGGCTTTTAGGAATGCAATTAAACTATATAACAACAGATTAAGATCACTAATCTTAATACAGTTGTTATTATTATTAATGTCTAGCTTTTGTGTCATATTGCGCACAACGTCTACGTTGTGTATATAATGCACCGACAAAAGCTAGACATTAACGTGAATGCTCACAGCATGGCCGGGTACCTTGAATGGAAACTCGGTTGGTTTGAAAGTTTCCTATTTTTACAATCATATATGACTCTCCAGTCTCCAACATGTTCTGCCTTTATGATGCCATCCAACTAACAGAATTAAGCAAATTCATAACTTTTTACGGCCATTGGCATTACCGTAACCTGTATGACTCATGGGTATATTTTTATACATTACGTGCCAGCTAGGATCGCGGCACCAGTTATAAATATTAAGTAATTAAATGTTTGCTATACTGAAGCTGGTCTTCACTCAAGATATATGTCTAGTGAGATGCTCTAACCATTGTCAATGTGCTAAATATATGATAGACTGAGAAATAGACTGACATTGTACCGACTCGGCAAGAATTGTGCTGACGTAAATGCGAGGTAAATGGTGCTGACGTAAATGGTGTACAGCGGTCTGGTTGTACAATACTAACTCCATGTTCATACCAGACAGGTCGTAAATAAAACTAGAGGTGCCAATTGCAGGGACAAATAGTGGAGGGCAAACGTCTTGGTTCCAGGCCTTTTTCTGCAATTCGAGAACCTCGCGGTCCAAAACAAGGAATCGTAAATTCTACAATTTTTGAGTTTCTTTTTCACTATTTGTCTACTTGGCGATTAAGACTGTTGTTCTATTGTTACTTGGACCATTTTCTGCTGAGTATAACAACCGTCAAAATGATTTCTTTAATATGAAATATAAATATAAAATTGCCCTCCAAAAATGTATCCAAAGATGGCGGCGTTCAATTGGTTACCCGCGGTTGACTTAGCCTGCGTGACGGTTGACTGAAATGAAGATTGGATACCGCCTCTAGTTTTACTTATGATTTTTATTGTTCACACCGACAGACAGTCGAAATGACAACAAACATTGTCTGAAAGTAACTTCTATTCGGGCAAAAATGTCCGCCTTGTCATTCGGGTGAAACAGTAATCGAACCAAGGTTAAGTAACATCATCCTTATGTCAACAAGACGATATACAAAGGATAATTAACACTTTTGGGCGGGCCGACATAATAGTAATTGTTATTTCTTTTAAAAACATTTGATTCCTGATTATTATCGAAGTCACTAGAGTGGTAATAAATTGTCCTTTCGGAAACCAACGTTGGAGGGCAATTTGAATGTACCACATGATATGAATTTTTATGCATCATGTGATTCAAAGATACATTGCAGTACTACACGAATTAGTGCAATTTCATAACAAAAATCTTGTTTCTCCAAAGATGGAAGTAAAGGCGAAACTACAACCAAAATATGGCTTCGAAAAATTCATTTAGATCATTTGGCTGATGCATGGCGAGAAATTGTGGACACCGGTGGGAGGAGCCAAACTGCTCTGAAAAGAATAACGTACGGCTCTGGTTACAGCGCTTTGAATTTTTGCGCTAATGCGCTAATTCAGTTCATGAAGTTGTCACATGGTTAAAAGGACGCAAGTCCTGGGAACTACAAGGATCGAAGCAAAATGGAGTCAAATTCGTCGAAGAAGAACCGAAATTCTATAAGGTTTATACTTGTCTGGTAGTCGATTTTGCGCGCGGTGTCACATTTCAGATGCTGAACTTCACGCAAATTTCACTAAAATCACATCGCGATACCGCACTGAGTATAGGTTGTGGATGTTTAGTGAAAGTTGGCCCTGTAAACACAATGCGTTGGTAGGCAGATTGATCATGTTGGATATGTAGCGGATTTTGTTTGGAAAATGAAATTTATTATTGCGCTATTTCACAGTATATTTCCCTTTACACTTGCTTCATATATAAATATTGAGAAACCGCAGCGAATATGCATCGAGCGATTCTAAATTTTGTCTTTGATGTTAATTGTTAGATACTAACGAGTACTAACCAGATCAGATTGATCATTTTGCATTTTAGCGAGAGGCTAAGAGCTACGACGGTTTTTCTTGTTAACTCCTATATAAATCACTGAGTGATGGCGGGCATAATGTTTACAAATCTTTTATAAGTCCAAGCGCCATGGTTTTCGAGACTGAAATGGATTTGGATCCGCATAATATCAATGTTATTTTTCATGCAGCCAAACGGTCGCGCCGGCGTAAATCAGCTTCCCAACAATCCATCACTTCAACGCTGGCGTTTAAATCATCGATAAATGCGCAGATTACTGCAGTAAAAAGTAGAAAAGAGCTTACCTATACTGACTGAAAAGATACTGTTAGCCACCTTCAATCCTATATTTTCATCACGGGAGAATGATCGAAGAACAGGAAGGTAAAGTGCGCAGTGCGGAAGCAGATTAACATTGATGTCATCGAAAACATCTGCCAAGTGATCTAAATGAATTTTTCGAAGCTTTTAATACTACCATCTTCGGAGAAACAAGACTTCTTGTTATGAAAGTGTGACTCGTGCAGGGCAAAATTGGCAAATATATCTTTGAAGACATGATGCATTACTTTCATATTACGTGGTACATTCAAATTGACGTTGCTTTCCGAAACAACAATTAACCACTTTAGTGATTTCGATAATAATTTGTGAACACTAATATACGACATAGATTATTATTATTCTGGGAGTCTCCCTAAAGTTCATACAATCTCCCAATAAATGTGTCAACATAAGCTCAATGGAGCCTAATCTTAGCTATGTTCAGAAACATAATATTTCAGTCTCCGTAAACTCCGGATCCCTACCCACTCCGTACTTACTATATCGCGTTTGGTTGCTTGGGGGAAACGTCTGGGAGCCGAGGAGCCCCTCAAAATGCAGGAAATATCATCTCAGAGGACTTAAATTCTCAAAAATTTCTCCTCAGTAATGTAGGAGAAAAACGTACTGCAGTTAAAGAAAAATCGATTTTACTTTTACATGGTTGAATCGGTACATGGATTACATAATATTATAAGAATAAATATTAAAGCTGCTAAGGTATCTGGTCCAACATCTATAGTTTTGATCCGTTGCGAATTTATTTGCTGAATAAGTTATCTTGAATGCTTTGATCAACAACCGGCCCCTGAGCTGTACGATATTAATGTTCAATTACCTCTTAACAAGCTGTGCGGCCGTATAGTCTAGCTAATATAACAATGTCATACTGTGTATACTGTGTTTCTATAAGAAGAATAACGACATCAATCAGCTTTCAGTTGGAGGAACCTGCACTATTGGTTCTATGAAATAATTAAACACAAGCGCAAGCGTAAGCGCAAGCACAAGAGTCCTTATTTCACAGAGAAAACAGGCTCGACGCAAGCCGCAAGCACTGACGCAAGCGCAAGCACTGACGCAAGCCGCAAGCACTGACGCAAGCACAAGCACTGATGCAAGCACTGACGCAAGCCGCAAGCACTGACGCAAGCCGCAAGCACTGACGCAAGCGCAAGCACTGATGCAAGCACTGACGCAAGCGCAAGCACTGACGCAAGCCGCAAGCACTGACGCAAGCGCAAGCATTGACGCAAGCCGCAAGCACTAACGCAGTACTGACGCAATCACTGACGCAAGCACTGACGCAAGCGCAAGCACTGACGCAAGCAAAGGATGAAAAAGTTTCCTTTTTCTTGTGCTTATAATAATAATAATAATAAAGACGTATTAGGAGCATTATACAATAGTCTCAATGCTCTTACAACAATATATATATTCTTAAAGTTACTTTTAAAACTAATTACAGTTTCATTATAAGATATAGCCTACTACATATATTAACACTAGGAACAATAACTATTAATTTTAAAAAAGAAAAGTCTTAAGGTAGTACTGGAGTCTCAAATCGACCTCTCCGATTTTCACAGTTTTTGGTCAGTTGGAAGATATAGTAATAACAAGTTCCTATGCTAAATTTTACATTGATGTGTTCTATACTTACTGATATTTTCGCGATCAAACTTTCGTATCTAAGGATGAATATTCGCGCCAAAAGGCTGAAAGACAATGCATTTGCGTGCGCTCTCCTACAGGGAGTTTTGACAGAATTTTACACCTTCGCTATTGATGTTGTGATTTGATACGCCGCGCACCTGGCCGCACTAACATCTCATTTTGCGCATTTCTCACTGCTAACAATCAAAGGAGCATCCACAGTTTTCTTGGGAAAAAATCATGGCTGGTAAGTAATAATTGAGTGCGATAACTTTAGTCTTCCTGATGACGAAAAACAAATCAATGATATTTCTTATTTAGAATCAAGCAAAGCTTCAAACAAAAAGATTGCCATGCGTCGCTTGGAAGAAGCAGTGAAATCAGAGACGTGAGTGTTTTCGAATTCATTTTCTGATTTCTTTATGTTTAGAATATTCTAATAATTCTGCTTTTTCTTATATTAGTGGCGACATAATACCTGAACCACTGTGTGATCTAATGTATTGCCAGCGCGAAAGTAGCGACTCAGATATGAGGCGCTACATATATCGAAGTATGTTTGACTTCTTGTCGGTAAGTAATGAAATATCTATCTCAAAGCATTAATAATTCATGATCCGAAAACAAAGGAAACAACACCGAGACGGTGGTTTGGATATCAGAGGAAGAAATTACATAAATTAAGCCAACTTTCACTATGAAACACTCGGAAGAGTGTTTCATCAGAATATCCAAACACCTTGAAGTTTGTTAAAAAACCTCGGCTTCGCCTCGGTTTTCAACAAACGTCTCGGTGTTTGGATATCCTGATGAAACACTCTTCCTCGTGTTTCATATATTACGTAATTCGCGGTCGTAAATATAATCCTAGAGTCGTAATATAACTTTTGTCCTTGCTCTTTTGTGAGTCAAAGCGAACACGTGGCATGTGCAAAGTGTAAAAATGATTCTTATATGAGCTTATATAAACTGGTTTGGTTTTGCGATTTACATATGACCTGACTTGTAATTGAAACAATTTGCTACTTCTATTTTTCAGAGAGAACGAGGAGTGGGTAACGGGTGTTCACTCGTATACCCCCAAGAAGTGCTCAATGCAATCAGGGCACTTTACCCTGAGGGCGTCAAGGACTACCCACCAAGAGCTGCTAAAGTAAGCATTCGCATGCTGATCATTTATCTTATACTGTAGGCTTTCGAAAATAATCCCTGGGCCAGAGACAACCCTATCAGGGATGAATTTGACAGGAGCATTAGGTCACACATACTTAGGTGGGTCTGAGGGGAAGAAGCCCCCCCCCAGGAAAATTTGAACCCCAGAACTGTCATTTCCTGCATTCTGAGCCTTGGATATACTCCGCCATGTTGCCCTAAGCACATATATTTTAGACGAAAAGAGAAAGAGGCCAGCAAAAGGGCATGTTTATCTAAGAAAGAATACATTTCATTCCAGAAAAAGGGTACTTTTTCCCCTTGTGCAAAAAGTTGGGAGTGGGCAAAAGAAAGCACTTTTTCAACTGGAAAGTTCACTTTGTATTGTCGTTTATCTTCTTATGTGTTCAATCTTGTTCCTGGGAGACAGAGAAAAGTCCTGGGAAACAAAACTGCCCGGTTTTTGGCATTGTATAAATATAACTGTTTCATAGTTTTTATCATGGCCAGTGTGAATTACACTAAGTTTGGGTCTCCTAATTGTGAACATTGTCAATAGTGACCATCTCCCATAATTGATCAATACTCCCTCACCAAAGGTATATAATATATAATGATTATGTATCTTTCACTCTGCAGAGGAGAAGGTTATATGAAGTAACCCTAAAAGAGTTGGTACAGCAGTACCGAACTGTGAAGAGGCCACCAAGCCCTGAGTATTAACATGCATGTGAGTATGAAAAAATGAACTAAGTATGATAATGAATACTGCCTGCATGAACTAATAAATTGCTCTTTTCTTTTCATTTTAGATTGTTCTTTTCATATGAAATTTTGGTTGCACAATATATCTACACACATTTATTGGGATTTTAACTACTGTATGATTTTCTTTTATTTTACAATAAATTTTCTTGCACATTTTTCTACTTTCAGCACTTGTAATTATATAAATATATAATACATCTATACAGTAATAAATAACTTTGAGTGAACATTGCTTGTTGAAGTTGATTGTGTGGGCAAGTGCCATTTTGAATGATAGTTATCTTCAGAGTCAACTGAAGAGTGCCTGTTAGGTTAGCAGTTCATTTTGCTGAAATGTTTTCATGAAATGCTGTCAGGTATAATATGTTCTTTTGGTACTGAAATATATATAGTTCAGGGTTCAATTAGACAGTGTTGCAATGAACAGAATATTTTAGTCGAAAACTAATCAATATAACTTTCAGAATGGTGTAAAAAATATTATCATAAGACAGATGCCCTAGTCTCTCCAAACAAGTAATTTTTCTCATTATTTTCTGCAACTACTGCAATTTGAATCCTGCCAGTTATTTTTTTGGATTATGAGGGCAGTCTCTGTGGCTTTTCCTCACGTGAGTTGTGCTGCCACACCACTTGCACTCCTTCCCACCGATGACCACATTTGCACCCAAAGGTGCAGTCACCACACCATTTGGTAGGACGACACCAGGTGCATTGCCTTCTTCAATGGCACTCTCTGTTAGAGCCTTGGCTATCTCTTCATCAATATCGTTGTCATCATCCTCGCCGTATGAGTGCTGTATCTGACACTTTGCAGTGTACTTCTTCCTAACACATTAAAAATAAGTATGGATATGTAAAACAACATGCACAGAAATAGGTTGTGGATTCCATTATTTTGTTATAATTATACTAGTCAGGAAAAAAGAAACAGTAACACACCTTATTTTCTGCTCCTCTGTACGATCAACCTTCGTCTTCACCCTCTTCTTTTTTCCTTCCACACTTCTCTTCTTTTCCAGCATCCTCATGCGCTTTTGATTGTCATCCTGGCACTGTAAAAGTTCACATAGCGATTTGTATCAATACCTCAAATTACTCAATTGACAGTCTGTGTATATCTAATTCTTTTTGGGAACATCGATGGATCTATACTTTGATCTATACTTTGATTGGACAACGTAACAAAATGGGCACACAATTCTTTTTAGCCCTTGGGTAGAACTTATCTTGGGAAATTATTCTAACTGCCAAAAGTAACAAAAAGCAAGACTCGGAAAGCACAAATTGTAAAACACAATAAGATAATAGATATGTTTGTTGCTAATATTTAGGCTAATTAGAATGAAAATAAAAAAGTTATTAGACTGTGGCCGGATTGGTTTCTTTTACCCCTGTGTGTACGTCCTAAGTATAGAAGTCCGCAAGAAGTCATACACATGCTGAACCGGACATAATGGTTTGACATTGGACCTTTGCCAATAAAATTATGGTTTGTTTGACCAAATGGTCAATTGAATTAGAATCAATGAATAGTTGGATTAGACAATTTGTCCAACCGAAAATATTATTAAAAATTTTACTGTCTGATCTTCCTGTTAATTTTTGTTATTCCAGACTATGCACATGTATTATTGTAAATATTAGTGGAAATTTAGGAATGTTATAGAAAATTATTGGAATATTATATGGTCATATAAAAAATCAAAAGTATACATGTTTACAATTAGCATACCATTTCTTGAATACCATCAAGGATTGGTAATCCCATCCTTGAATACAGCTCCAATATCCAGTGATATTCAGGCCCTTTCACTTTATAGCACCAAGTCATGCAGGATTGGATCAAGCCAAGGTTGGTGGAGGCCTGGTAGTGTGCCTGATGCAAATTGATGTCCTTAGCCCTAAACTTAGTTAACACACTAAACGATGATTCAGGAAGGTTAGAATGACCCTTACCTAAGTCAGGATCAATAACCTTCTCTGCCTTTTTAGCTCTTTCAGCACACTCAATCTCATACAGAAGCCCATGTAAGTCACACTTTAGGGCATGAGCAGAGTGGTATTGTTCTCCAGAGCATTTCATGTCTGGGCAGAACCCATTTTCGTCCACATCACACTTTTTACAACTGCACTTCACCAATGGATGAAAAGAACATGAACCACCCTCCCACTCATGTATGTCCCTGCTGTGGTACTTGCCAAGTGCAAGCATGGTTTCCCTGTACATTTCAGGATCCGTACCAGCCTGAACAAGAGCACAGTAATGGTTTCTCTTGGCACTCTGGATAAATCCAGGACCGATACAACCACATACAGGGTTTGTCTTAGTAGAGACATATCTATGTTTTTTGCCAGCACAACAGCATTTCACCGATGTAATGTTAGGGAACTGCTTTTTGTGAAGGGCGATAAACTGACTCGTAAAAGAAGATTTGCTTTGAAACTCTTTAAGTTTCTTACCATGAGCCCTTCCCACATGACCCCCACACAACATGACTTTGGATTCTAAAACATTTGGAAATGAATATCTGAATCCTAATGCAGATGAGGAGTCAGCATCCTGCCAGTTCACTTCAACTTTCATGCCTTCTTCCTTGGCTTTGGCCCACAGGACTTGAGCCAAGTGACCCTCTGCCGCCTTTGCTGTGCCCTGCCATAACTCCTCATCGCAAATTCTGTCTGCACCTCTCATTGACAGATGGCCATAATAAAGAAGACCACCTGTCAGATAATTTTTTACAATGAATGTGCAATTTTGACTGAAAAACCCCCTGATTTGCCAACAACCATCACATGTGGTTACAGCACGAGACCAAGAACCTAAAATATCTGATGAGACATCTTTCATCTGATGCTTCGCATCATCACACATCTCATCTAAAATTGCTTTGATAAAAGGGAAGGCACGATATATGATTTCTAGGAAAGGCTTTTCGGAAAGAATCTCCAACCCAAGACCCTTTCCTAATGTCTTACGGTAACTAGCATAACCATGACCACTAACAAAAAACGCTAAGGATAAGGCTAAGGACACCAACTGCCGTCTGGAATTCAGGGCTAATTGGCTGCTCCTATAGCAGATTTCCTCTTGCCAACAGCCATTGCAACGAAAGAGGAATTTCATCGAGCCTCCACGCCGTCTCTTGTTAGTTGCGACAAGTACAAGCTTTCCTAAAAGCATACAAATAAAAATGTTTCATTGCAGAACTTACATTGACAAATGCTATATCCGATCTTTATATCATTGTCAAGTCATTTTCAGCTTTGAAATGTGGAGAAGTGAACTTTACCTTTGCACTGTCGATCATTTGATGGGCAACAAAAGTATTTATTGAAATCACCAACCAAAGAAACTATACTGGACGCCATGCCAATGTAAAGACCATCACAAATGGTTACCCTGCAAGGTATTGTAGGTATACAGTTACACAATAGTAGGTATAATGATAAACAGACATGTAAATATATATATATATAAGTAAAAAAGTAGAGTGCTGCGTAGACAGTGTTTTGAATATTATAGCAAAGTGAAAAGGTGGTAAACTGCCAATAATTTAGTGACGAGATACTGACGTTTAGATATATACATATATATACATATATATGAAGTAACTCATATATATACATATATAGTGAAGTAACTCAAGCTTGTTTGTTCATCTCGCTATATATATATATATATATATATATATATATATATATATATATATATATATATATATATATATATATATATATATATATATATATATATATATATATATATATATATATATATATATATATACGCATCTATACAGTGTACACACAAGCTCACGGCCTTATTATAATTTGGGGGGTCTTATTGTTGGACGGATTTTTGACGGTATTTGGCAAACTTTAGTTTCACAAATGATTTTGTTCGAAAAAATGTTTGAAGCAAAACTTGCCAAACCGAAACCAATAGAGTCTAAACATCTGTAATATACAAATTGTATCGCACAGAATGAATTGTTCCGTAGGGACAGTTTAGTAAAAAAAAACAACTTTTCTTCCAAATATATTATTGAGCGGAAATGTGCTTGGTTTCAAGTCGTCAGTTCCCATTGTCTACAAACGATCAGTTTCCGTCAATGATGCAAATACATGCAAGGAACAGTGAAAGTGCGCAAATTCTCGCAATCATTGCATCTAGTTTTACTTCTTTAAACCAGAACTCATGTGCGCGTTGAATCGTTGAATTGTTTCTCAAGTAAGTAGCTTCAGGATGGCCTGTTACACACCAAATAACAAATAACTTTCTATAAAACTTATGTGATACTACATGACAAATGTCCAAAACATTTTCTACTTACTCTTCGTTGGAGTTGAGATCTTTTTCATTGAAGCTTTCTTCAGCTGGCTCAAAATCCTCATCGCTGCTGCCAGAATCGGGGTCGAGAACAATTGCGTCGACCGCGTCGTCGTGTTCATCGCAACTAGAACCAAGCCGTCCTTGCTCCTCCTGCGAGTCGCCCGACGGTCCTGAGCGATCCATTTCATCTTCATATTCCTTCTTCACTTTCTCCCAGAGGTTGTTTTCTTTCAAATGTCTTTCTACATCTTTCCCTGTCTTGAATCTCTTTCCCGCTGGATCTACAAACGAAACTATTTTTCGCTTTCGGCCACCACTCAAACTCTCTCTCTCGCTCACTGTCCATCCAAGGGAGACAAGCTTCTCGGTGCTGAAATTCATCCTCGATGCGAGGCCAACTCCTTGAGAGAGATTCAGGGTTTCTCCAACATTGAACACATTATCACGGGTTTGCGCAGCCATTTCGTATGAATATTACTTCGCAAAGAGCAATCAGGATGTAATCCAATACGACATCTTGACATGTCATCAATAACACCCAAGGTGTTGTTGATCTATAATTGGTTAATTCGGTTTCGCGCGGAATTTTCCCAAGCCAAAAATAGGGGTTGCGTTACTTATTTGTCCTTTTATGGGAGTAAATTATAAGTATTAGCCACTGACCATTCACTGTTGGCGCACAAGATCAGGTAAAATCGTGTGGCAAGTCGAAACGAAGAAATTATGTGGTCAAAATAGTTGTAATTTGAGGTTTTATTGCAAAAATTTCATCTATTTTCATCAGAGTAACATCTAAAAGTTCCATATCTTTGTTTCTATGCAATCTATTTCAACTAAATTTGACCTGATTACACACAAGACTGTAATAAACAAATTCTCTCGGAGTCCGCCATTGTCCGCTTTGAAACTTTTGGTTGAGAATTTTTTTAAGATCTGTCATCATTCAAAATAAGGCAATGCTTATAAATCAAAGAGAAATACTCGAGTGATGGCGGACTCCGAGTTTAAATCTTCGTATTGATACATAAAGTAAGTCCTCTTTGTTTCAGTTCGACAAGTTCAAAACGAAAGCTACAACCAATGATCAAAGATGGGCGTTTTGGGAATTTAGCACCCCGCTGGCCACCCCCCCATGGACTCAAAATATTTTTTAGTAGCCCCCACAACTTAGACAACCGTAAACCTTTCTAAATACCAGTTTTCAGAATTTTTCAATTTTTGAGAAATGAGACTCCAGTACTACCTTAACATTTCAAAGCTTCTAATTTCCTGTGGTAATGAATTCCACAGTTTTGGTGCTGCAACAGAGAATGCTCTGTCTCCATAAGTCACCGTTTTGGATTTTGGCTCGAGTAGCAGATTTCGGTCACATGATCTCAAAGTACGAGTAGGTATATATTTAGTTAGCAAATCAGTAATATATAAACAGGCGCCTGGCCATGCAAAGCCTTGAAAGTAATTATTAGTATCTTAAAAACAATCCTTGATCTCACCGGCAACCAGTGAAGATTACGCAGCACAGGGGAGATATGCTCCAATTTTTTAACCCCTGCAACAAGTCTAGCAGCTGTATTTTGAATTCGCTGTAACTTGCTCAATTCAGTTTCTGGTAAGCCATATAGGATGCTATTACAGCTGTCAAGTTTTGATGTTATGAATGCATGCACCAACTTCTCACAGTCCTTTTTACTCAAATATTTCCTGATCTTGCCAATATTTCTGATAGCCAAAGTGGCCGATTTACAAATGTTATTTACATGAGTATTTAATTTTAAATGTTTATCAACAGCAACACCGAGATCACATGCAACCGGAGCCGGTTGGATTATCACATCATTGACACATATTTCTGGCAATGGTTCGCAATGCATAAAACGTGATGATAGATGGACAATCTCGGTTTTACTTGGAATTCATAGTACACCAGATGGTGATGTCCTTAATACATAACTCAAGTTTAGCTGGAGCAGCAGGTCGATCACATGGAGATTTTATAGGCATATACAGCTGTGTGTCATCAGCGTACATTATGCAATCAAGGCCGTGGGCTTTGATCACATCTTCCAATGGTGCAAAGAAGAGTGAAAACAGAAGTGGACCCAGTAACTAGGATAACAAATAACAAAATGTCACCTGAATGTACGAGGATACACTGAGAGGCAACTCTAAAATAAGATTGAATATTGTGACTAGACAACCGAGTACCTTATGCTTGCGTTGTGATCGTGAAAACCGAACACGACGCAGCACAACGGAGTTTTGGATATCTAATTACGTATGGCCAATCAAAACGTGTAACCGCGCGCCGTCATAATACAAGTTGGCAGAATCTGCAGAAAGATTGACAACTGGTAACGCAACGCAAGATAACACAACATGACGTTCGTTTTCACTTGACCCATAGTCCTGCGCTTGTGTCGCTCGTTGGTGACGTTTTCGTGCGGCCAATATGCCAAATTCATATTCTATAGTACTTTATCGTATATGGATACACTGCATCTCCTCCATGCAAGGGGTACACTCAGTCAAAATAGAAGTGGCATTCATATGAAAGATCTTACTTACTTTAGTTTATTTCCAAAGTTTCAGCATTCAAATAAATTAAGTTAAGAAAATATCGCAAGTTAAAGTTCATAATTCATAATGTAGCCTGCGGGGTGACCGTGAGGAGTTTTAGTACCGCGGAGTGAGGTTGGACGAAATGAGAGATTGTTACGATCAGACATACCTCCTGTATGATGAAATACATCATGGAACTGCTAACCCCAAAACAATATATATATATATATATATATATATATATATATATATATATATATATATATATATATATATATATATATATATATATATATATATATATATATATATATATATATATATATATATATATATATATATATATATATATATATATATATATATATATATATATATATATATATATATATATATATATATATATATATCTATATATCTATATATCTATATATCTATATATATCTATATATCTATATATCTATATATCTATATATCTATATATCTATATATCTATATATCTATATATCTATATATCTATATATCTATATATCTATATATCTATATATCTATATATCTATATATCTATATATCTATATATCTATATATCTATATATCTATATATTATATATATATATATCTATATCTATATCAGTAATGCTTGGATACTTCAGGAATACTTCAAGAATAACCCAAAGTGTATACTATTAGATTCACTGGCGATATATTCTATCAGATGAAGTATTTACGGATTCTTCGAGTGCATAAGGCGGAAAAGCAGACTGAGACGTCTTAGTCTTTCCATTGGCATCGACGAAAAGAGCCCGTAGAACAAAGAAATAATACGAGCATGTGATGTGTTTGTTTACAGGTCAGAATAATAATAGTAAAGGTTACTGAAAAGCACTCACGTGAGTATATATCGGCCGGATTTTCTGATTTACTCCACGAGTTCCCGAACAAGGAACGAGGAATTAAAAACTGCTCGAGACAATGTGCCGAGTGCAATGTTTCATTTCGAGTTCCCTGTTCGAGTAATTTCGTGTTCCTTATTATCAGTCGAGTTACTTGTTCTATATAGTTCCTGGTTCGAGTTCCTTGTTCGCAACTTATTGACGTACGAATTTAATCGATCTTATTGCATGCGTGTTCGCTGTTCAATTTTAAACTCGACGGTAACAACGACATAAAAAGCTCTTCGGTTTACAACTCGTTTTCGGATTATTCAAGTTTTTATTTAATTTTCAAACACGTTTACAAAAAAATAAATTAGTATTAGTGAGCGACGCTGCTGCAATGTGACCGCGTGCCATGACACCGCGAGAATTTCTCATATTACTCCTGAGTCTTCCTTACAGTGTCCTAATTCATCTTCATGACTGGCTGCCAGTTTAGCATCGAGTTGAGTTCAAGATCGCGCTCCTTATTTATAAAGCTTTTAATTCGATGACACCAAATTATTTATCAGAACTTTTGATTGATAATCCCGTCTTAGGTGAGACAATCAAGATTTGCAAAAACAATTATTAGACCTTTGGCGACAAAGTTTTCGCCCACGCAGCATGAAACTTTGCCCTTTTATAGTATTAGAAACTCCAGTATGATTAATTATTTTAAAAGTCAAGACTTATCTTTTTAAGAAAGCATATAATTGTTGGTTTTTCTACATTATTGTACTATATTTTATTAGCATAGTATTTTATTATTTATATTTTATTAGCATAGTATTTTATTTTAGTATTTTATATATTATGTATAATTATTTATTTTATTAAGTAGCGTGGGTGTCCTTCTAGCAATAATGCAACGCTCGCTACCATTGTGGCAGTTTGAGCGCTCTGGCCCCATGCGGTTCTGTCCCAAGCGGTTGTCAATGACGATCGTAAGTGTATAATAGTACAGCCAGACTCATCCAGATTGTTCCAAGCTACACTGATGAGCTGTGGTACAGCGAAACACGTGTCTGTAGATTGAACTATATATATATATATTTGAATTGAATGACAAAGAGCAAGAAAACAGCTAACCAGATAAATTTAAAATATTTCGAACATTCGTGCTTATATAAGATATTTTAACTGAAGAAGAACGAATGTTTGAAATATTTTAAATTTACCTGGACTGGTTAGAAGTTTTCTTGCTCTTTGTCATTCTCTTCAATTCAAATATAATAATATCCAAGAGCATAACCTGCATCCATGTTTGTGGACCTTCTGCTGGGAGCATCATCGTTTTGGTCTGCCTGTTGTTTTTTAAATATATATATATATATATAATATGGTCAGACATGCTTGTATGATGATGATATATATCATAGTCTAGAATGCATGGGTTTTCTAACACACCGCCTAGAAGCTTGTCAGTCCAACCGCCGTGATTTTTCATTTTTATTGGCGGCACACATGATGCATTAGCGTTTTCTGTCGGAAGTGACCTGATGAAGGCGTTTTCGAAACTAGCCGGTTCCTCATAGTTACGGATATGTTTATAATACATGGTATAATATATACATCGCTACAAACTTGTCACTATTTCCGAAATTGAGTGCATTCGCATGTATCCGACACGAGTTTGACCAATTTACAGACGGCCGAGTTTGTTTTACTTTTAGACTATAAATGACCTTACTAACGAACTTCGTCTCTTGTCTGTCTGTTTGTATATAGTTTGTTAATGTGATATTGAAATGAGGCAGGAGATGCAGAGAAGAAGTGGTATCGACATTTTTCAGGAAAACAACGCAACTCGTGCTGAAATTCAGCAGGTTAAAACCGAACTTCGTAAAACCATCCAATCGAGGCGAGAGGCGAAAGGGTTGGGGTCCGTTGAAATCGATGACAAAGAAGAGACAAAACCCGTCGAGGTATGTCGGTAAATTATTTACATTATTTAGCAGTTAGTGTACTTTTTAACTCTTTTTCCATCATGCTTTTAATCTTTCCCTCGCGGCACTTGTTAGCTAGCGTACCAGACCACTCTTGTGGTCGAATTGTGACAAGTCTAGGGATTTGTTTGTGAAGTTTCAGCGATTTAATTTAAGATTAAGTTTTAGAGATCGTTCACTTGTATTTTGTCTCATTGTCTTTGTCTCATTGCTGCCCGGCCACCGACCTTAATTTTCTCCTCGCTGACGTTTTCGGAAAACACAACAGACGTTTTTTTTTTCTCAGCTTTACCCGACCCAAATTGAGTAGTTAAGTAGCATGCAATGTATATTTGGGTATATATAGTAAAGCGACTGCGAAAAGGTGGTGAAACCGCCTAAATTTTTATCAACGCAATACTGACGTTTCGAGCGGAGTCCTGCGACGCACGAGGCGACAAATCGCGTGCAGACGTGTCGCGGGACATGTTTCAGGGACAAATCCCGTCGTATGTACCATGCGAAATGTTATTGCGAAGACAAAATTTTGTCTCCGCAACATGTCCCATCGAATAAACAGCAACTATAGTCCCTGCGACAAAATTAAAATAAACCAATCAAAGAATGTTCTTTTATTTCCTTTTCCTCCTCTGACATGTCCCCTCGTGTGTCCTCAACAGGGGAAATGTCAACGAAACGTGCCCCCGCGATTTGTCGCTTTTGATGAAAAGTTACCTGTCTGATAAAGAGCTACACTGGAAAGTCAGTATTTCCGTTCATACAAATCTCGACGTTTCACCACCTTTTCGCTTTACGAGTAGTAATTAATTGGCCCAATTAGTCTACACATGTATACTAATAATTTCCGTTCACATGATAAAGTAATAGTTAAGTACAGGTATAAGTTAAGTCGAGCGTTTTTAATATGAGCCTCTGGCTCGCATGAGACGAACAAGGATTTTGAATTCGGTATAGTACTTCAACTAGCGCCTGACACTGCTGAAATTGACTCCTCTATAGTCACATAACTATAAATACGTTGCGCAATAACCGCTCGCCCGACCCCCTTATTACCCCATTCTAATTTTGCATGTTATGGGTTACCTGTGCTTTACAGCTAAAATAAATCAAGATAAAATCTTTCCCCTTTTTGAATAAATTACCGTTTTGGAATTTGGAATAAATTATGGCATTAGTACTAGCTAGGAAAATGCCGCCTCGGGACTAACACAGGAGCAGTGGATACGAAGTTGCCTGTAGAAGTGTTCAGGATTAGGCATACCAGCAGAATGATGCTAGAAATTTTCTTTAGCATGGAGGATCAAATAAATAGAATGTAGAATATAAACCACGTATAAAGGCGATCATATAGCCTTGTAATAAATAACATATGGTCACATGCGTCGAACGCAATTACATAATCTTTGATTACTCCTAGTAATAATTAATAATAATACCAGTATTTGTATAGCGCTGACTGTTTACAACATACATAAGACAAATTTAGGAATAAGACGAACGACTCGGGCAGCCGCATTAAGCACTTTCTGAAGACAGTCAGATTGGTATTTAGGAATCCCATACAATAAATAATTACAATAATCAATGTGGGATGTCACAAAAGCGTGCACTAAGATTTTCGCAGAATCCTCTGATAAGTACTTTCGTATCTGTCTGATGTGATATAAACTGCGAAAGGCCTTGCTACAAACCTTGCCAACATGGGTGTTCATAGACATATGCATATCGAACCAGGAGCCAAGATTGCGAACGGTATCCACCGGAGAGACGATCACTTCACCAACTTAGTTTCAGTTTATCAATGAACAACTTGGTCAGTTGTTGACGAGAGCCGATGATGATGAACTCTGTCTTACTATCATTAATAAGAAGACGATGCTGGACCATCCGTTCTCGAACATCATTAATACAATCCTCCATAGCTTTCACGGCGGTATCCTGAGCTGTTATAGATCAGTAGGATGTGGTTTAAACGACAGATACAGTTGTGCATCGTCGACATAGCTGTGAGCTAAAGGAAGGTGCTTGGATACAATTCTAAACAACCCTGACGCATAAAGCAGGAATAAATTAGGACCCAGGCAGCTGCCTTGGGGAACTCCAGACGTGAGTTCAAACGCAGCAGACTTGAACTGATTGATAAATCACTTGCAGCTTTCTCTCAAAAAGAAAATATTTAAACCATTTCTCATGTGCACTATTATGTACACCAAAGTCCATCTCAAGGATATCTACTAGGAGACTGTGATCGATCGTGTCAAAAGCGGCACTAAGATCAAGCTGGTAAGGATATCATTTTGTACTTTAAGAAGAGCTGTTTCGGTAGAATGGAACCGGCGGTAAGAAGAGGAGCCAATGGAGAATTAAATGCGATGCAAGGTGCGCACTAGATAGTAGTCGCCATAACCATGTTGAGCCCGCCAACACCACTAACCCAGCGGTGACATGTTCGTCGTAAAACAGTCGCAAAACGCTCGTAAATGTACCACACATTTCAAAATATGTAAATATTTAGTATCTATATACGCGCACGTGGAGAAGAGTCAATCCTAGACTAGTAAATTTGATTTTGTCATCGATAGTCAAAAGGGATATGTAGATACTTTCCAAAAGGCAAACGACGTTATTCGGGATTTCAAAATATCAATCGCAACGACGTATGCTGCGAGGTTTCAAAATATATTTGTAGACTGACAAAATATATTTGTCGACTGACAAATATATTTGTCGACTGACAAATATATTTGTCGACTGACAAATATATTTGTCGACTGGAAAAATACATTTATCGACTAGCAAAATATATTTGCCGACTGAAACTATTATATGCGCATTGCATTTACATTTATACAGTATATTACGATGGTCCATATATAGCTAAGCATTTCTGCATTTGCCATAGAACATTCGTAAAGTCACTTACTAGTTATAGATGCTTTTAAATAAGTGATAAAACGGGTTGTGTAGAAATAGGCAGTGTAGAAATACAAATCAAATATCTCAATAAAAAGGTTGGTGTACGGCCGAAATAGCGTGTAAGTAGTCAAACGTTTCGAGCGAAGGACCTTCGTCAGAGAGTGAAACGTAAAGTGAAATAATCACTCAGTTATTATTTCACAGTTTACGTTTCACTCTCTGACGAAGGGCCTTCGCTCGAAACGTTAGACAACTTCCACACTATTTCATAGACTTGCCCAAATCTGCCTCTTGGTTGTTTCGGGTTTGTTTAAAGACGGGTTTGTTTCGAGAATACAATCCGTCTTCTCGAAACAAACTCGTCTTTGAAACCAAACCACTCTCGAAACAAAGCCGTCTTCTCGAAACAAACCCGTCTTTAAACAAAGTTAACAAACCCAAAACAATCAAAGAGGCAGACTTGAAGCAAGTCTAACTATTTCACTATTTCGGCTAATTTCGCTTTCCGAGTTCCGACCGTTTGGCGAAATGGTTCGTAATATTTACGACGAACATGTTACCGCTGGGTTAGTGGTGTTGGCAGGCTCAATATGGTTCTGGCGACTATTATCTAGTGCGCACCGCAATGCACTTCTTCAAAAGACTAATTTTGGGTAACAATAGGAACGAGAACATCACAACAGGTCTTTAATCGCCAAGTAGGTATCACATGATAATACTCCTCACTTCCTCCTCAGACAGTGGGGAAAAGGACTCCAATTTCACATGAGGTAATCGAAACTCCATAACAGGAGGGGCGTCAATTATCCATCTGATCAATCTCCTCCCTGATGAGTTCAATTTTTCGACAAAAAATTCACCGAATTCATTAGCCAAAAGGCGAGGGTCGTCGTGTGGTGGTAGAGCTTTATACTTTGGTGTTCGTTGGTTAGTGATTTAATAACACGAAATATTTTCTTGGAGTTTCCCGCGCATTGATCCATCAAATCAGTATAGTGAGTCATTTTAGCTTCTTTAAGATTGTACCATGGCACCCTAGACCTAACAACCATCACCTTAGTTCTCAATGGAGCGTGGTCATCAAGGATGGTAGACAATGTTTCTTCATAACAGGTGGCAAGATCATCAATATTAGTCCAGGATCTATTGTATAGTGCTGATGAAGAGATGTCAGCTTGAAAGGAGTCGATATCGATTTGCTTGAATTTTCAAAACTGAACTTCTTTCCCAGACAGATTTGGCCGAGGAATGTCGAGATTACACTCAATAAAATAATGATCTGACAGAACGAGAGTAGGTTGCAAAGCAAATATAATTACGTCATTGGTTGATCTAGTAATTACCAGATCGAGGATATGACCTGAAGTGTGGGTTAGAAATACAACATGCTGTATTGTGAGTCCAAATGTCTTCAAAAGACCAGTAAATTTTCAGGAGTCACAATTCATCATACAGTCAAGGTGGAAATTAAAATCGCCAGTGATAAGTAACAGCTCAGATGACATAACAATGTTTTCGAGGTAAGTAGAAAATTCATCAAAGAACAAGCTAGACGAAACAGGATGAGCATCGGAGAAAGGTGGGCGGTAGACAAGTTAATGACATTCTTCTGCAAAATGACATTCCATTCGGAAAATTAAAAAGATCGATTCTCTTTGGCATCGATCAATTTCACTTCCTTCTGGTTCATATCTCTTTATACATCACACCAGTTCCACCTCCAGTTCTGTCAGTCTGCCTGTATACGGGCATTGACACATGCAAATTTAAGAGGTTTATTATACGGGATTTTCCCCTCACGCCGTGTATTTGTAGATCAAAAAACGCAAAAGGAATTACCGAGTCTAAATACATAACATTCGTGTCTATTATATTACGCAAACGTGTATACCTTGGTAGACGTGGGTCTTTTATCTCACGACACAAAATTAATTTTTAAGTTAACCTACAATTTTAATTACTATCAGAAGTTATTCATTATAATTACTAAAAGTTCACTATAATTACTAAAGTACGTTACGACAAGGATATCGACCACCAGTCCATCGCCCCTCCATGCAGTCCACGCGCGTCCCAACCAGCCAACGATTCGACTATGAGCTCGATAAGTCCTTCCGTGTACTTGTGAGGAGTTCCAGAGAAAGGAAAGCCACTTTGAGTAATACACCACGTACAGGGGCGTACCGTGCGGGGGGGTGTGGGGGGTGTGACACCCCCCCACTTTTCACTGAATTCGTCGGTAAAACGCGGAGTCGGTCGGTAAAGCCTGGCATCGTCGGTAAAACCGATTGGTCAGACCGGAAGTTGGGAAAACCTTGTAATAGTTAAGACTGTCGGTAAACTGTTCGTCATATTAGATCGTTGGTAAAATTGACTTAATCGACTGTTTAGACTTTGTCGGTTGTATAAAATTCGATTTAATTGCATGGGTTAATGTTAATGTTATAAACCTCCCTTTTTCCGATTTCCGATCCAACCTAGTAGGCAGCAGGCAACTCTTGGATTCATTTGAAGTATGATCGCTGCAGAATTAGATGAAAAAGTTTGCTCAAATTGCTGCAAATTGTCTTTCCGAGCTTCTAGATTTCAAAATTTTCCGGGGAAGGATCCCCGCACCCCTCTAAAAATGCGGTCACTGATTACCTACTTGTCGACTTCAGCCCCCCCCCCCCCCACTTTAAATCCGCTCCTACGCCTCAGCGCCCACGTGTTCGTCGGTAAAACTAAGACGATACACCCCCCCATCCAAAATGGTCACGGTACGCCACTGACCACGTAGTTAGATCACCCTGGTCCTGGCAGATTCACATAGCGTGTCTTGTTTTTGGTGGTGGTACTCGTCGAGATGTACACCAACTTTCAATATAGCGCTTCCTCAAACTGGACCCTGCTCGGTTTTAAATTAGTTGTAACCGATATATTCTTGTTTTGCCTTTGACCACCTTCCGGAACAACGTTTTTCCTCTGCCACTTTCTGAATGCATGTCCCGCCTTTTATATGCTCCGTGTTCATCCGTCATCAATTTGCATCCAATTTACAAAGCAGTATAACCACCCCTTCACTACACCTCCCACCTTCTTTTTATGGAATACGTATGATAATTCGCTATCCTTCATTTACCAAACAATAGTTGCTCGATCTAGATTTCTTTCGCGATCAGCGATGGTTGAATAAGTCATCATGTAGTGTGACGTCAAATTATGATCCTATATTCGCATATCATTATGATATATTCGCATATCATTATCATATATTCGCATATCATTATATTATGATCATATATTCGCATATCATGCAAATCTTAATATATATAAAAATATGAATGAAACGCGAACAGGTAAAGGCATAACTGAATAAAGAAACGGCGTTATCTGATCAACTTTCTTTCCCATTTATCTTCGTCCCGTTGAAGGCCACAGACTGATGGTCGAAAGCTCGAAATATTTACCACTATTATTATTATCATTTAATCTTATTTCAAAACGGGGTAACCCTTCAGTGCTCCCTTTTTTATAATCTTTTATAATTGTATTTATTATAAAGCTACTAATAGGATATGAGCTATCTCTCTATCTATGAGCTATATCACCTATTCACCTCATATCCTAGCAGTAGAGAAAAACAAGATGGCGGCAATGTTTTTTTGGCCAGAAAAAGCTGAAATCGACGGGGTTTTATAAAGAAACCCCGAACTGACTAAGTGTTTGGCTATATAATTGAAAACAATTATACCATTCGCTCTCGTCGTATATGAACTAATAGCCATGAACTCATATAAGACTCGAGCTCATGGTATAATTGTTAAATATTTATAATCAGAGAACGCGTTCGGTTGAAAATGGTAAGTCTATAATTTCAAGAGTTCTTTCAAATAAAATATTTTATTTTCACTGCTGATAATTTTTCACTTTAATAATTGACAATTAATTTGTGAGCTCGAAATCGCTGAGCTATATAGAAATTAAGACCGAATAATCTAATTATTTTAAAATAACTGCTAGTCATATTGTGTTCGCGTTATTCATTTGTCTTTTTGTGGAGAATTGAAACTTGGCCTTATCAAAATTATAGCATTTCCATTAGACTACTGATTTCTTGTTAAGGGACCGTTCATTATTTATACCATAGGAGGGTGTTGGATATTCCTTCTCATATAAGCAAATCTTATAGTACCCCTATCATAATGAAATATTTAATATATACCCCCCCCCCCCCCTTCAGACAAAACTCGGAATATAAAGAGCTATGACGATTGTTTCCCTTGCGTGCAGTTTGTTGCACTATTTTTATATTTTATACAACAATTAAGGATTCCTAGTGTTTACTAATATAATAATATCACCGTGTTGACTTGGGGACAGTTAAAATGTTGAACTGTTTGTTGAATATTTTTGTGAAATTGGTTATTAAAATACTCACAATTTTAGATTAGTTTCCTTTACATTTGAGATTTAAGTTGTGTGCAACAAAGTAAGTATTACCAACTATTAAAATACATTTGCTAAAATCTCTAATATCAAGGGAGCATAAAGATATTAAGAGAGGAATCCATAGTATAAAGTGGGTCTTCCTCGTTCCCCTTAAGTTATTTGTATACGTTTTATGTCAAACTGTCATAGTTGTCACAAATTGTCATACCCCCGTACAAGTTTGAAAAAATCCAAGGGACCCGTCATAAGACCATAAGACAAGTTCAACATTGTATAGCCCCCCCCCCCCCTCATATTATCCCACCCCCCCTCATATTATCCCACACATCCCTATGCTATAAATGATGAACGGTCCCTAATTTGTAGTTAACTCCGGCGGAAGTGGAAAGGGTTACAACGCGAAGAGAACGCAACAGATTGTCTGCGCAAAAGTGTCGAAAGCGACGCAGGGAAGAGTTGCACGGACTAAGCAAGGTCAGTGTCTACGTTAACGTGTTTCCAAAATATTTTCTGCTGTAGTATCTTAGTGTAAGATACTAATATGTATAGGAACATATAAATTAGCTATTTATGTGTAAATATTTTCCCCACAGAAATGATGGGGTAATTATCATTATCATGGTTGTCATCACTGCATCATCGTCGTCATCATCGTTGTTGTCATCCGATTGCTGTCGTCGTCGTCATCATCATCTCGTCATCATTGTCACCATTGTCGTCATCATCAACATCACTATCATAATTGTCGTCATCGTCATCACCCTCATCATCACCACCCTCATCATCACCACCATTGTTATCATCGTTGCAATCATCGTCATTATCGTCATTCTCATCGTTGTATCGTCGTCGTAATATCGCTGTCGTCATCACTGTCGTCGTCATCACTGTCGTCGTCATCACTGTCGTCATCGTCGTCGTCGTCGTCGTCCCTATGTTGTGACTCACATTTCGGCACGACGGTTTAATACGAAACGGCACTCATTTTCATTGCATCTAGGAAGCAAGCGGCATTGAAGAATCTAATATAATGTTGGAGAGAGAAATCGAAAACCTAATGGTGGAGAAAGAACAACTTGCACGAATGCTTCGGGATCATCATTGCAGCATGAAATCGGGATATTGACTCGCGCGTGATTAAAGGCAGATTTCCACTCAGGAATGTTGGCACCTGATCGGACAAGATCAGAACAAATTACCGTCCCGATCCGATCATTCATTAAAAAAGTTAAATGATTTTAACTCTTTGTTCCTGACCGATTATTTCTACCAAACAAACTGTAAACAAGATTGACGGTTGCTGCCGTATTTGTCAAACCTTCGCCTGATCAGGGATTTAGATATAGTGCTAAATTTATTTACAGATATGAGATAGTTCTATTGATGGAAAGAGCTAGTATTCCCTATTGGAAGTGTGAAATATTCCATATTATGTGTATTCCCTATTGTTTTCGCACACAATATGGTTAATTGCTACCATATTTGTATACGTGTAAAATCAGGGCGCTTATATATAGGGCGGTGCAACGCGCTCATATCCGCTGATCGATGTGTGATGCGGAAGTGGACTGGCACGAGCGTCTGTTTGAGGAAAACGCGTGCAAAAGTCATATTTCGAGTACTGTTAAATTATGGCTGGTGTTTCCCTCACTATGTAATTTTGGACGGATATTTTATCATGTACATGTTAAGTACTGATTCTTTTAACGTATGGGGGCTTATGTTGCTTAACAAGTTGTACCATAGAGATCTGATTATGGATAACGACTGCTTCTTTCGATGACTTCTATGGAGGGAAATTTCACCATGAAATCAAAGCATGTTTCCTGTTTGACCGCGGCAAGATATTCAGGTATGTCGAAGATAACATTAGTACGGTTACATTCTTAAATTTTCATAAAAATCGGAGTTGATGGTTTGCAGATAAAACGATCGGGATTGGTGCATTATTATGGCTTAACACTTTCGTATTTATGCCCTTAGGGGCGGACCATTAGAAAAGTGATGGCGGGGGTGGGGGAAAAACCAAAAAAAAATTCGTGCAAGGCAATGTGCTCGGAAAAAAAATTCGTACACAAAGAAAGTTTGAGAAAAAATATTCGGGCAGAGCCTTCTCATGATGAAAACTAGAAGTCAAATATCTTCTTGATACTGAAAACCATAAGTCAAAATGGTGTATACATCTATTAGTGTAAATCACTATACCATAGGGATTTACACTAAATTTAAAATTGCAAGAATAAAGATGCATAAGAGTAGTATAATTTTATACACATTTTGAAAGTGATTATTATTTTTATATTTAGTATTTATTTCAGGCACTATTAAATAAAGGAGCAAACAATAGTGGCAGGGATATTGATATTATTAATGTCATCATCTGTATTCAACAAAATTATCAAGAACAATAATTGTAGGTACAGCAAAACTACAGTATTGTACCAGGACCATGGATACCTGTACTATTAAACATCCAGGGTACTGTTTGCACATGAACACCACATAAATAATGCATATTGGTCTATAACATTAAAAACAAATAGACCAGTGCACATGAATAGGTGTTATAAAGGTGTGTTTACTGTTTATTAATGAGTATAAAAATGTAGAGTGCTACATAGGCAGTGTTTTAATAGATATAGCAAAACGAAAAGGTGGTAAACTGGCAAGAAATTGAGTAACAATAAACTGACATTTCGAGTAGAGCCCTCAATCAGAGTAAAATGTGTTGACATTTTACTCTAATGAAGGGCTCCGCTTGAAATGTCAGTTTATTGTTACTCAATTTCTTGTCAGGTTGGTATGTGTAATAAAAAAAATTCGTGCAAAGGATTAGACAATAAAAAAAAATCCTGCACAAGCAAATGATAAAAAAATTAATTCGTGCAAGCTGAAAAAGTCCCACCCCCCCCATCACTTTTCTAATGGTCCGCCCCTTAGTTGTTGGAAGATGAGTAAACACCAACCTCGTACCCAGGGCCTATCTCCGCCCGCCGCCGACCCCCCGCCACGCGCTGCGAAAAGGCCCTGGCAGGGGCTGGTCACGTGTCACCCAGATTCTGGGTGATAGCAAAAATTAATTTAGTGGGAGGGGATGGTACGTTTAGGTTGTCCAGGTGCAGCTACTGGCGGCATGTAATGGCTCCGATACTGAAGTTTTATCCTGTCGTAGATGGAATCGATCTTTCCTCGAACCGTCGCGGACTCCGCACGCTGTAAGAAGTTGAAAATGTGTCAAAAGCTCATGGCGACGTGCTTCAGCGAAACAAAGCGCTTCCTGAACTCATCTGTCGTCGTTGAGAAAGAAAAGTAAAGAACGCTTCAAATTTAAAGAAAATTATTGCTAACACGCGAAAGTTACTTATCCAGAATTCAGCCGATTTAAAAGGTGCATTGAAATATCGCCGTCTGCCCTTTCCCTAGAGAAATATTTCTAAACCGACGCCGCCTCGTCGTCTTCAATTTTCAAAGGTTAGTTTTAAAATCATCAGTTGTTGTTTTAATCTAAAATATATAATAACATCATGACAGAACGTTGACGCTTTATAACTGCCTTTTTACATTGAAAGAGTTGAATAGAGATAACAATGATCGTCACTGCGTCAAGTGATTTTCATAATAGCATATTTCCAATGTAGACATGTTAACCCGAAATTTTCGAAGTTGATAGAAAATGGAAAATAACACTGCGTACGCAACACTGTGTACTTTGTTATTTCGAATGTCTAGGATAGTATTATGCTTGTGTCACTTCATATTAAATTAAAATATTTCGCAAATATAAGTAATTCGATCGATCGGATATTAAAATACTATATTTGGGATAAATACTATCAATAGACAATTCGAAATAACAAAGTAGACAGTGCTGCATAGACTGTTTCTTTTCTATTATTAAAATCACTTGACGCAGTGACGATCATTTCTATCTCTGTTCAAAAGGCAGTTAAGCGGTAAACGTTATTAAATATTTTGGATTGAGTCAACAACTGATAATTTTAAAACTAACCTTTGAAATTGAAGATGACGAGGCGGCGTCGGTTTTGAAGTTCAAAAACGTTCTTTTCGACAAATGGACAGACGGCGGAAACTAGTAACTGTTGCGTGCCAGAAATCATTTTCTTTAAATTTGAAGCGTTCTTTACTTTTCTTTCGCAAGGACGACAGATGAGTTCAGGAAGCGCTTTGTTTTGATGAAGCACGTTGTCTACCCTGTGTGCCACGTTGTCATGAACTTTTTCAACATCAAGTCATCAACTAATATAACCGCGTTCTTGCAGTACTGTATGTGGAGTCCTCAAGGGATTCGCAGAGTCGATAGAACAAAAAATCGATTCCATCACAGGATAAAACTTCTTCGCATCAGTGGCCATTATATGCCAGTTGCTGCACCTTGCCACCCCCTCCCACAAATATTTTGTTATCACCCAGAATCTGGGTGACACGTGACCAGCCCCTGCCAGGGCCTTTTCGCAGCGCGCGTGGCGGGGGGTCGGCGGCGGGCGGAGATAGGCCCTGGGTACGAGGTTGAGTAAACACAAGTGTTAATTTCGTTATGTCATTATTCTTGGTAATAATATCAATGACTTTATGGTGTTTATTTAAGCATTGCATATTAATAATCGTAAAATCTAAACAAATTTCACTCCTTGATCATTTTATCATAATACAACTTGTTGGATGTATACCCAGCGCATGCAGTTATAAAATTTTGTCCGCGCCTTATAAATTTGTTATCAGATAGATTACATGACTCATTGTTAAGTTTTGTTCAAAAAAGGAAAATTTGAGTTGATAGTTTCATTATATTCAATATCACAATTGACAAACCACAAATTCAATGCAAGATATGTATTCTATCGAACATGGCCGAGTGATAACGTGTGCATACAAAGATAAAATGGCGTAAGCAAGTTGTTTTTCTTTTCATTTTTTAATTTGAGAGTGATTAAACTTTACTTTTAAAAAGAAAAATATGTGATACTAATACGACAAAAGGCTAGCCTGGTCCCAGAGGTTATACGCCGCCCAAATTATTTTCCTTGTAAGCGAAATAAAATGGTTCAAGACCCTTATCAACCAAAATGGAAACGATAGACAGCAACCTGTCGCTGATTTTGAAAATGGTTTTATAAAAACAGAGCCAAGTCCTATCCAATACTATTTCGGAAAAAACAAAGTTTAAATATCGCTAATATACTTTTCAGAAACTCTTTTATAATACAATTTTTTGTAACGTCTAACAATGCGTTCAAGGCTATTGTTTACTTTCTTCTCGTTTGACAGTGGGTCGTAAATTTTAGTGAGCGTTTGCAGGAATAACTCCGAATTCTTGTTAGTTATATCAGAAAATATAGTAGCCGAATTAACAGAAAAGTAATATTGATCAGCAAGGTTAACCTCGCTATCCATAATATCCTCCTCCAAACACAATTCAGTGTCTTCTACATGTATTCTACAATTGCATTACCCGCCATGTTTGTTTTGGTTTTTCCCAGAGGTTCAAACCACTGGTTCAAACCATCACACATCGATCAGCTCGCCCATTGCCGTTTCACCGCCCTATATATAAGCGCCCTGTGTAAAATGGTCCACAGGCGCCGCGCGGAGTAAAAATAATTTGTTGGACTGGATCGATCCGTTCCTATTCGGCGTGATTTGAATTAATCACGTGTCGGACAGGATCGGATTTTATTCCGTACCTGTTCCAATAATTCTTGAGTGGAAATCCGCTTTAACACAAAAATTCACGGCCGGAAAGATTATGTTGCCCTCAGTTGATGTTGTGACATCAAAAAACCCACTGTGATCCTAATGTTATTTTCCGGATGGGAGGTCGGTATAGAAAAATGTTTGGCCGAGGATTCAGTGGTTTATGAGACCGAGCTAGGGCAAATATTTTTCTATACGGACCGATCAAAACGGTAAATAACATATTTATTATTTTTATTATAGAAGGTGATACTTTATCTAATCTATGGCAATCTACTTTGGGGTAACACACCATGCAAAAAGCGAATTAAAAAATTAATAAATATACAAAAGAAAATTGTACGTTTAATGACATTTAAGTCTTACTTTGAACACACTGAAGCAATTTTTAGAAACTTATAAATTAAATATTAAACGTGAGTAAATTTAATGATTATCTGACTAGTTTATTCATGTTCCGATACCATCACTTAAAGTGCACCTAACCCCAAAAATGATAACGCTATGTTTGGAAGGGCATTTAAAATGATGAAGAATGGCACTAACAGTTCTTCGATATCTATTTTCGTTCTTGAGGTATTCAGTTATATGTGATATGTTAATGAGCACAGGATGACGTCATAGCAGGCAAACAACATTGTAGCAATAGCGCTCCGTCGAGATGACGTCAGTACCGATGTTTGTCCGCTTTTACTTGAAACTTTGCACGTGGATGCATACCACCAAACTAAAGAATATGGTCAAGTTATGTTGTCACCATAGTAACAGATTAGCTCCCAGACCTCCTAGTCTCTAGAACATGTCCAGATTGGCAGTTATCAATAACTTTTGCAATAACTTTTCCAATGCAATACCCAAGTTTCAAATCGAAAACGTTGCTTGCGACGACGGAAAATGAAGATTTCTGTATGGGAAGGGAGAGGTTTGGAAGCTAATCTGTTACTATGGTGACAACACAACTTGAACCATGTTCTTTAGTTTGGTGGTATGTATCCACGTGCAAAGTTTCAAGTAATTTCGTTGAATAACTTTGAAGATATACACAAATTTTAGAATAGCGCTCCGTCGAGATGACGTCAGTACCGATGTTTGTCCGCTTTTACCCATAATTCTTGCCGCCATAACAAAAGAAATAGCTCATTTGCAATCATTTGTGAGTCAAATTTCGTTTGTTTGTCCGCTTTTTGAGCTATTAATAGCAGCCAGACTCTACGCTATTGGAACAACGTTGTTTGCCTGCTATATGATGTAATCTTGTGCCTCATTAACATATCACATATAACTGAATACCTCAAGAACGAAAACAGATATCGAAGAACTGTTAGTGCCATTCTTCATCATTTTAAATACCCTTCCAAACATAGCATTATCATTTTTGGGGTTAGGTGCACTTTAAAGAACTTACCAGAAATATTTACAAATTATTTTATTACAAATAATAAAATTCAACTTAAACACTCTCTTTCCAATAAAGGAGTCGATATTTGGAATGACCTTGATACAAAATTTAAAAACATGGAATCATATAGCATTTTTAAAAGAAAATCAAAGAAATACTTCCTATACAAATTACAACATAGCTAATTAATTAGATAATATGATAGATATTCATATAATTTACTTTACAGCTTTTGTAACTTCTCTTATTGTAAATAGCTCTTGTTGTATTTTGAGCAAAATATGATGGCAAATTACTGTGCCAACATGTTTTGGCCAAGCTTTATCATGTTTTCATTTAATGTTTAGTTATCCTTTGAATTTAAAATTTGTAAATAATAGTATTTCCTCTTTTCACCTTTTTAACAAAAAATAGGTCCGACTACACAAGACAAACAATTAAAATACTGTATGTAACCTAGGGATCTTAATAAAAAGCCTTTTAAGGTTTCTAGTAGATCCCTCGCCCTAAAATATAGTAACTTTTTATGTAATACGTAGAACTGATAATATATTATGGGCAAACAATAAAAAAATAAAATAAAGTGAAAAATAAGTTTCTGAAGAGACTCTTATTTGAAAGAACTTTTTAAATTACAAAGATTGGCCTTTACAGCTCTTCCGTAACTCACTACGCTCTTGAGAGCTTTGTTTGCCTGTGGTTTGCCGCTATGCACATGCTTCAGTAAAATAATATTAAATTAAGATTATCAAACGAAGGTTATCAAACGAAGTCACACTCACATGAAACTGTGCATATGCACAAACGATCTGGCATTTACACTATATTTGGAATTTACACTCGGTGAATCAGATGAGGGAAAATTTATGGTACTAGTTACGGCTTTCAGACTTGAGAATTTGTTTGCAGAATGAAATATGATATCTCTCTATATCTCTATATATGATATCGCCACTACGATCAAATTTTTACCTATCGATATTTTTACGAATTTATAAAGCAGAGCTGCTAAATATTACTTGGTCGAAACCGTTTTGCGATTTGACGATGGCAAGTATTATTTTTCTTACTCCGAATCTGGAGTTGTTATGTTCGCCATTAATCGTTCATGTTCTTGGCCACTGATTCTTGACCAGCGTAACGAAGTGACGTCAGATTCTCAACGCGAAGACTCCCGTTTTTTCAAATTCTTCGTCTGAAAGGCTGGACATTTCATCTACTTCTCGAAAAAAACAAGAAAACAAATAACCTGCGTAGCATTGAGAATCTGACGTCACAAACAATATTATCTTTTGAAATTGTGGGCTCACTTGGAACACGTTTTTAGTAATGGTGAGCGAGGGGCATTTCACTCCAAAAAAGCGTACGGGATTTTCGGATTTCTAAAAATCCGCGGATTTTTTAGCGGATTTTTCCCGGATTTTTTAGCGGATTTTTCAAGAGAAAATCTGTTGGATTTTCCGGATTTGTTTGGATTTTCCGGATTTGTTCGGATTTTCCGGATTATTTCTGGATTTTTTCCGGAGTTTTTTAAATTATAGAGTTATAGAGCTAGGTAACGTTTTGAACAAATAATCAATAGATAGCTTAAAGTGCCTATATCACTTGTGGGATCTTTACATATTTATAGTAATTGGAACATTCTAAGAAGATTTGTAATATATCTTCTCAGGCGAAAATTTCATCTTCATGGACTTTTTTGCAGTTAAAGTTACCGGATATGACATCAAAGGAGGAATTTTTGAAGCAAGAAACAAAAGAAAACTGATTTGCAATTCCTCCTTTGATGTCATATCCGGTAACTTTAACTGCAAAAAAGTCCATGAAGATGAAATTTTCGCCTGAGAAGATATAGTACAAATCTTCTTAGAATGTTCCAATTACTATAAATATGTAAAGATCCCACAAGTGATATAGGCACTTTAAGTTCTGGGACGTCGACGTTATGCCAGGACGTCAGGGTCGAGCAGAGGACTGGGACTAGGACCACAGCCTTCAGAAACTAACGAAGGCTGTGGCATGCAGTCATTTTGTTTAAAATTCAAACAAGTCCATTATTCTTTCAAAAACAGTAAAAGACAATGGTGAATAACTTTTGGTTTTGTAATTAATTATATTAATATTATTAACATAATATATTTTATAACATAATTATATTTTACAACATGTTATTTTTATAGCTCCGGTTGCACGTGATCTCGGTGTTGCTGTTGATAGACATTTAAAATTAAATACTCATGTAAATAACATTTGTAAATCGGCCACTTTGGCTATCAGAAATATTGGCAAGATCAGGAAATATTTGAGTAAAAAGGACTGTGAGAAGTTGGTGCATGCATTCATAACAACAAAACTTGACAGCTGTAATAGCATCCTATATGGCTTACCAGATACTGAATTGAGCAAGTTACAGCGAATTCAAAATACAGCTGCTAGACTTGTTGCAGGGGTTAAAAAATCGGAGCATATCTCCCCTGCGCTACGTAATCTTCACTGGTTGCCGGTGAGATCACGGATTGTTTTTAAGATACTAATAATTACTTTCAAGGCTTTGCATGGCCAGGCGCCTGTTTATATTACTGATTTGCTAACTAAATATAAACCTACTCGTACTTTGAGATCATCTGAGCAAAATCTGCTACTCGAGCCAAAATCCAAAACGGTGACTCATGGAGACAGAGCATTCTCGGTTGCAGCGCCAAAACTGTGGAATTCATTACCACAGGAAATTAGAAGCTTTGAAATGTTAAGTAATTTTAAGTCTGCAGTTAAGACTTTTCTTTTTTAAAATTAATAGTTATTGTTCATAGTGTTAATATATGTAGTAGGCTTTATCTTATAATGAAACTGTAATTAGTTTTAAAAGTAACTTTAAGAATATATATATTGTTGTAAGAGCATTGAGACTATTGTATAATGCTCCTAATACGTCTTTATTATTATTACTAGAAATACGAATTCGCAATAATCCCCTCGCCCGCCTTTTCTACCCCCCCCCCCCCCCCCCTACGGGAATTTCTCCATCCATGGTGCCCAGACCTCGCACGCCGTGGCCGTGTATTTCTGTTTTGCAAAAATTCACAATTTCCAAAACCCGTTTCGTCGAAGAAATGTTTGAACGTTATCTCGGCCAATATTTAACCGATTTAAACTCTGAAAAACAGATTTGGAATTAGCGAGTCAACATACATAACATACGCGTTTACTATATTACGAGAACGTGAGTACCCTTCGTAAAAATGGTTTATGTACTTAGAAAGTTAGTCGGCTTTGTCGGCTATGATTAGCCGGTCACTTTGTCGAATATTATGTTGAATATCTCGATCAATATATAACCGTTTTCAATTCTGAAAACAGATTTGGAATTAGCGAGTCAAAATACATAACATATGTGTCTACTATATTACGAGAACGTGAATACCCTTCGTAAAAATGGTTTATGTACTTAGAAATTTACGGTGGCCCCTATCGGCAATGCACGATACAAAATTAGCTGTGCACAACACAAAATTAGCTGTGCACAATACAAAATTAGCTGTGCACAACACAAAATTAGCTGTGCACAACACAAAATTAGCTGTGCACAACACAAAATTAGCTGTGCACAACACAAAATTAGCTGTGCACAACACAAAATTAGCTGTGCACAACACAAAATTAGCTGTGCACAATACAGAAGTATTAGTTGTGCACAACACAAAATTAGCTGTGCACAACACAAAATTAGCTGTGCACAATACAGAAGTATTAGTTGTGCACAACACAAACTTACACAAACTTAGCTGTGCAAAATACAGAAGTATTAGCTGTGCACAACACAAAATTAGCTGTGCACAATACAGAAGTATTAGTTGTGCACAACACAAAATTAGCTGTGCACAACGCCGAAGTCAGAACAAAAAAAATGGCTAAACAGGAAACATATAATTAAACACCCCAGTGTCCATGGCCACGAATATCTCGTTTAACTGCATGTTGAAGGTTTTAAGTCAAGGCAAAAGATGAATTGTCCGATATGTATTACAAATATAGACAACTGTATAAACTTCTGTGCTTCCTGTGGTTATCCCTTGGAAACAACTGAGGGCTTGATACGCTATTATTTTGGAAAAGGATTTCAGTATGATAACATTTTGCAGTTTTTAGAAAAGCATCATGGAATCAAAATGTGTACGAGAACATTACACAACAGACTTCAAGAGTATGGCTTAAAACGAAAACGTTTTGCCGAAGATGAGGAGAGAATTCGCGAGGCAATTGCAACCGAAACGGATGGCCCAGGGTGTTTACGAGGATATCGTGGCATGTGGGCAATTGTCTTCGTATAAAATACCAGATAAATGTACGGCGAAGTACAGTTCAAAGATTACTTCGTGAAATCGATCCAGTTGGCTCAGACATGCGACGAAATCATCGATTCAAACGTAGACGATACGTAAACCCTGGACCAAACTGGTGTTGGCACGTTAGATGGGCACGACAAAATAAAACCGTTCGGATTCCCAGTGCACGGTTGTATTGACGGTTTTAGCCGTAGGATTATGTGGCTGATAGTGAGCAGAACAAACAATGACCCATATGTTATTGGAAAGTTTTTTTTTAGAATGCATTCGAGAACAAGGCTGCTGCCCTGCAATTGTCCAAACTGACTGTGGAACTGAGAATGGCGTAATGTCAGCGATGCAGTGTTATTTTCGCCGCAACTATAACGACCAATTCTCTGGTTTTGCGTGCTCATCGATATGGTACATCACCATCGAACCAACGAATTGAAAGCTGGTGGTCATTTTTTAGTCGAAAACCGAGGCCAGTGGTGGGTTGACTTTTTCAAGGACTTGACTGAACGAGGTATTGTTCAAACAACCCTGATGCACAAGGAATGCCTATGGTTTTGTTTCTCCAATCTACTTCAAAGTGACCTTGACCATGTGAAAGATCATTGGAATACCCATGTGATCCGACCATCAAGGCATGATACAGTGGCTGGTAGACCAGATGAATTGTATTTCTTGACTGAAAATAATTGCGGATTTCACGTTTCTGAACAGGAAATGCAAGACATGCAGGGATATTGCACAACTCCAGAGGATGACAACATCTATACAGAGTATTTTGCATATGTAATGGCATCATGTAACCTAGGCATGCCACATACATGGAGAGAGGCAATAGAATTGTACCACATCCTGTTGGAAAATGCTCAACCAGAATAATGTTTATTATTAATTATTCCATAAAATAACTTATCAGCCATTAAATTTATTAAGCAAAAAAATCCACTTTGAATAAACAAATCAAATGCTTTGTTGCTCAGTTATTCCCTTTGGGAATAAGAATAAGACTAGTTTTACTTTCAAGAGTTACAGTTGCATTTCATAATAGAAATAAAAATGATATTACTGTATTTGCTTTAACTGCTTCTCCCAGTGGGCAGGCCAACCCAGGGATGTCACTATTACTCACCCCCCCCCAAAAAACAAAATGTTAATTGAAAATGGAATAAGATGCCAAAAACTGGCCAAATAGACCTCTGTCATAATGGTGAACAATTTATATATTACTTTATGTGCATCTAAATTAGCCTTTAAGGCCTCGTTTGGATTTCAGCAATTAAAAATAATCTTTGCTCCCCAACAAGGTTATAAATACTAATTTATATGCACATAAAAGAATGTTTAAAATGACAGCCATTATGAAAGTGGTCTATTTTCAAAACATTTACTGTATAATATAAACTATCAAAATCTTTTCCTGCAGTTTACAACTATAATTGAGTATAATGAAGTATAATGCAGGATAACAAAAACAATGTAAAATAACAAGTACAGAATATGTATATATTGTACAGTGTGTATTATAATCACCTATGGCTATAGTCGTATCTTATGTAATCTTTATATCAACAAATACTGTACTTTAGACAGTTTATGCCTTTCCAAATCCTGGTGAACAAATAATGTCTTCTGAAAAGTTCTTGACAAAATCTTTGGAAGATCCTGTATACCTTGAATTACAAGGAAACTTTAGGGTTAATGAGCATGTACTAACATCTACCCGCCGTCCATTAGCTGCTTCATGATCAAATTCCAGACTTGCATTTGACAGAGATTGACAGAAATACCTTGCCCCTGTCAAAAACTGCAAAACATCATGAAGAGAAATACTTGAATTGACAAGTTGACCTGACTCAATGTCATGAACTTGTATACCATTCACTTTAGCCTGGGCAACTTCATCAAGGAAAAAGGAAAAGTTGTAGACAATATCTTCTTCTGTTACTCTCTTGTTAGAACCTTCAGGAGAATATTCCACACACCAGAAATCCATAATAGCTGATGCTAAAAGGTCAGTTGATGGAATCAACTCCTTGATAGCATCATCTTTGAATCTTTCCAACAATGAAAGCACTCCAACTTTGTTTAAACCTTCAACAAGTTGTTGAATCTCTTCTAGACAAACACTAATGACAAAGTGTCGGATGATCTTTGTGACAAATATATGCTTCTCTGTCAAAGAAACGTGGCCTTTTGCATATCCAGCATCAAATCGTTCTGGAAAGTCCAACAAAAGTTCATTTAATTGTTCTTCTGACTCACATTTGGATAAGCAACAAAGCTTTTTTCGAACCTCGTGGTCAGGTACTTCGTCTGTTGAGGATTCTTCCATATCCATTTTCAAAATATATCTAGCAAGAGTTGGAGTCCATTTTCGAGGACCAGGACAACCATGTAAAAGTGCTAGACCAACCAACACACCATAAAAAAAATATTCCTTGGACTCGAGTGCCAGACAATTGTGTTGCAAGGTAAAGTATTCTTTTTCAGGGTTGCCTTGCATCACATGTGTAAGGCCAGCTTCAAAGACAGATGAGAAAAAGTCTCTTGTAAGGCCACCTTGATCAATACCTTCTTCACCAATAAATTTCACATCGAGAGAACATTTCAAAGGGTGGAATGTAACATCAGCTTCGTCTGGCAATGCACTTCCATTTGGACAGAAGAATAAAGCAAGCTTTTCCATTGTGTCTGACCAAATTCGTCTTCTTCGTACAACTAATTTGAGGCGATCAGAAGCCTTTACCGATAAAATTGTCTGCAACTTGGATTTTAGTACGTCTCTAAGACTAGCATCATCAATTACTGTGGGAGAACTAATACCACCATTATTGTCAACAACCTGCATCACATTTGACATAGAATGAGTACTGGTCAAGGATTCAATTGCTTGCAAAGATGAATGATTGGTCGAGGATACATTGGTACAGGAGGTCCCATCAATATTACTACAGGAAAATTCATCCAATACTTCACCTGGAAGAATTTCTTCAAGCATATCAATAGGTATTGGTTCATAGTCATCATAGAAAAAATCATCACAAGTTAAGTCAGGTTTGTCACTTTCTTCACCAGTAGATAACAAAGAACAAAGGAAAAAAGTTAGTCTAGAGTATGGCTTTCCAATATCTTCTTTATATTTCCTCAGTGTAAAATGTTTCGTTGCATCCTGGTAATGTTCTTGCAAGTTTTCCATCTGGATAAACTAACAACCACGACAACGTTCTGTCAAATGACCGATCATAAGCTACACGTTTAACCAAAGCTGCTTCAAGAAATTCGTCGTATTCGATGTCTTTGTTTACCTTTAGTGGTAATGTCTTTCCCCTCATCGGCTTAGCTTCACCTTTGTCGTTCTTCATAATACCAACGTTTATAAAAGTATCTCTTGGTTCGTCAGAGCGCTTTTTACCTGATGTTTTCTTGATTTTAAAATGCGACAACCTATCATTGCTTTTCTTAGCGTAAAAGCTCTCAAAGGAAAGACATCTTTTGCCAGACGCTGACGCAAAACCAGCTGATCCAGAGCCTCGTCCGGAGCTTGTTGTTGGCGCTGAAGGCGGATTTTTAATCTCATCGTTGTTATCGCTGTTGACTTTTCCCTTCCCGCACTTCGTGCAATAGACAGTGCTTTCTGTCAGATTGTGTCCACAAAATGCACAGTACATGACCACATAATTTGCGAACCTGGGTCTCCAAATGTCAGCGGTTATAATTCTGTATTGTGCACGGCGCCTTGTGCACAGCTAATTTTGTGTTGTGCACAACTAATACTTCTGTATTGTGCACAGCTAAGTTTGTGTTGTGCACAGCTAATTTTGTGTTGTGCACAACTAATACTTCTGTATTGTGCACAGCTAATTTTGTGTTGTGCACAGCTAATTTTGTGTTGTGCACAGCTAATTTTGTATAGTGCACAGCTAATTTTGTGTTGTGCACAGCTAATTTTGTGTTGTGCACAGCTAATTTTGTATTGTGCACAGCTAATTTTGTGTTGTGCACAGCTAATTGGATCCGCTTGGATCTCGCGTGATAAGGGACTAAACGCCGGTCGATATTAGCACCCTCGCCCTCAGGCCTTCGGCCTTCGGCCTTCGGCCGGCGCTTCGCGCCGGGCGAGGGGATTATTATAACATTTTATAACGTGGCAAAGAACCTTTACGAGTAAATTACACCAAGTACTTCATATATTTTTTGTGGATTTGCGGATTTTTGAAGGATTTTGAAGGTTTCTGTGGATTTTTGAAGGATTTCTGTGGATTTTTGAAGGATTTCTGTGGTTTTTAAAGGATTTTTCGGATTTTTTGGATTTTGAAGGATTTCAACGGATTTTGAGGATTTCATGGATTTTTCGGATTTTCCCCGGATTTTTTCCGGATTTTTTGACGAAGTGTACGGGATTTTTGGAGTGAAATGCCCCTCGATGGTGGGCTAAATAATAGTGATTTCAGAGCTCAAAATACTTACTTCAAAATATCATTTTTTAGTTTTATTTTTACATCGATGATCACTTTCGACCCTGAAATACTATTCTATGCTAAAGAAAATCTAAAAGACGGGGGTGAATTTTCATCGTAGTGGCACTTTAAGCCAGGGGGGCTTATTGTTTCCATGAAGGATCTTTGAGGGGAAGCTTAATTTGAGAAAGGGCTTATTGATGAGGGGCCGGCCCGGGTTTACACTTTTATTTATCAACCGATTTAATTTTAAACAAGATACAGAAACGTACTCCAGTGGTCACTACCATAACTTTTCGAGTGTCGAATCATATTTTCGAGACCCAAAGGACCAATGCGAAAAATGCAATCTTTCTTGGTTTAAGGTAATGTATGCATAGGGGACGGGGATTAGAATAATGTGCGCATTTAGGAAAAGTACAGATGTCATTGATAAACCAGGTGTTAGGACCTAAGTTGTTTTGGGATCTATGATGTAGAAGACCCACGTTGAAAACTACCGGAAATTTAATGTACAACCGCTGACATATGGATGACTGATAGTTGGCGCACCTGGTTTAGGTGCTATAATTAGGGGGGGGGGGGGGGGTGTTATGAAGTTGTATTTTTCGCAATACTATATATACACCGAATATCATAAAGATGGCGGCCAAGGTGATATTCTTTTATCTTGTCTGAAATTCTTTTGAATTATAAACACAAGGTCGAGGCTTCCTGCGTGTTTGGATCACACAATCTTTGTTTGGTGTTTGGATCACACAGTTTGGAAACTGCAACGCAAAAAAACACATGCAGTTTCATGCAACGCACCCTGTTACACGGCGCAATGCACCCTGTTACACGGCGCAATTGTTCGTGAAACTTGTCTCGCAACAGCCTTGCGTTGCAGTTTAACGTAAAATTGCACCGTGTAACAGCACCTTTAGGTATTCCGTATTTCTTTAGTTTGGGCATGGGTGATGCCCTGCGTCAGATTCTATTTTTAAAACCAAAACTCACACAAACTGAAATTGACTCTGACAAATTCCCAAATGACCCATTTGTTATCGACAAATGTCACGTCATATATGTGCTTTGCTATTGTCACATGCAATTATAATATTCTGTGGAAACCAAATATTAAAAAATGGACGTTTATTCGACTTCATCAGTTCTGATTTTCGCTCGGCTTATTGCTTATTGTATCCGAAAACCAAATTCAAAAATTAACTGCAAGTTTATTCATGTAATATGAAAATCATATTTGAATATGGATGATGAAGGTTCGTGGAGGACACTGGGAGGATGAAGGAGCGTGGCTCGCCTTATCCTTCCTCTTCCCCTCGAGTCCCCTATTGTCCCCGACAATGTTAATATGCAAGTTTAATATTGAAGCAGATTGCAACACCTGATAACCCTAATCAATACTAAATTGAAATTAGATTAATAGAAAAGAATCAACACATGTCCAGTGTAGATGCTTCTAAATGACATTATGCAACACAGCATCGACTCCGATCAATTCGTGGGGGGTGAGGGGAGCGGATGAGGGGCCATAACTGGATTTATAGCGCCAAACCAAGTTCCAAGCGAGGTTCCAAGAGCTATTGTTGCGTTCAAATCGACGACACAAACGTTGACGAAGTGGCGTTTTGACCTTATAAAAGAGTTCAGCATCATACGACTTCTTATCTATGCATGACAATATTGCAAAGTAGCTATCAGCCTGTCCTTGATCCTACACTATAATTAAAGTTTACGAGCGAAACAACGAAGTACTTGGTGTAAATTTAATATACTTACTCGCTATAAGACTGGTGTCTTCGCAGAGGTCCGTTAATCAATCATCCAATCAAAATTGAGGATTTTTGATCCTATTCAAGTGAACTATCCTCCGTCGTGGACTATAAATAGGGTTGCCTTTCATTTGTGCAGCATTTGTTCGATTATCGAAGTGCTAAAAGCGAAAACAAGCTGTGAACAAGACAACAAGTTTTAACTGCAAGATGCCTCCTAAACCTGGTATTGCGAGCAAAGGTGGAAAGAAAGCCGGCAAGAAAGGCGGAGTCGGTGGCGTCGGCAAGAAGAGAAGATCGAAACGTAAGGAAAGTTACGCCATCTACATCTACAAAGTGATGAAGCAAGTTCACCCAGATACTGGTATCTCCAGCAAAGCCATGGGCATCATGAACTCCTTCGTGAACGACATCTTCGAGAGAATCGCTGGCGAAGCTTCCCGTCTGGCTCACTACAACAAGAAGTCGACGATCTCTTCGCGAGAGATTCAAACCGCTGTTCGTCTCCTCTTGCCTGGTGAACTCGCTAAGCACGCTGTCAGTGAAGGAACCAAAGCTGTGACGAAATACACAAGCAGCAAGTAAATAAACTTTAACGTCTTCCCAAATACCACCGGCTCTTTTAAGAGCCACCAAATGTCTCCGAAAGAAAACAAGCGAATGCTTGCTTTAGTCCGTGGGAAGAAGCTTCTCACTGAACCTTTCACTTCGTTTTTAATGTAATCTTAGATTAATACAAAATCGAAGTAAAGAATTAAGAGTCGTGGTTTCATTTTCAGAAATTCAGAGGAGAATAAAATGAGTCCCTGGCACGTTGAATAAATGACCCCAGTTAGATTGAAACAGGTCAGTTCTATGCTTATGGCCTACTACGTTTTCAGTGTCGAGTGATTTGTCAAGTGAAAATATAACCAAAAATCCTTTGCTTAATACTGTTGCATATTTAATTCCAAACTGTGTCTCGCTGATGTGTATATACGTTCTGGGCAGCAGAATTGCTGAATCTACAATAAGCATACATCGATACTGAAACGTATATACACTTGAGGCTCTGTTTGCTTTGTATTATAGTGTCTACGGATAAATTAACATTAGGGCCATTTATACAGGAGAAAATAAGCATTGGCTATGTTGTGGCTAGTACAACCTAAATGTCTGATAGGACTTGTATAGATGGCCAATTTTCAAATAAGCTGTGGCTTTGAACCAGCTTTCAACCCTAGATGCATTGGCTGTTTTACATGAGTGTTTGTGGCATATTTAGTCGTACTTATATACAGTAAAAACCTGCATAAAAGAACCAGTGGTTAAGAACCATCAGCCTGAAATTTAAGCAATTAAGCACCCAAAATACAAGAACCACTTCAGGCTGACAAATGAGTCTGGTTCTTAGAAAACCTTAACTTTTGTACTTTAGCTGAAGTAGAAAGCATGTTCTAATGGGTGGATACATACTTAATTTAATATTATTGCAAATGCAAAAACAATCTTGTTGTTTAGTACTCAACGAGGATAATTTTATCAAATTTGGAGGCTTTTAAATAGCAATTATTAGTGTAATACTGTATATTGATTAGAATACAATGTATATTACAGTAGGAAGAAACAACATAAATACTGTAATGTTGGAAACAAATCCTATAAAACACTAAACCAGGAACAATTGTTTTTGACTAGAAATAAGAACCAGTTAAGAACGAACTCGACCTGATTTCTCACTAAGTACCATTATACAGGGTGTATAAAAAACGATACCTTTAGAAATTAACCTATTGTTGTTAAGCACAAGATTTTATGCTCCTGGGAATTTAAAATAGCTTCTAATTGTATGAAGGAGTATAACTGCATAACAAATTGTCAAAGTACTAATTAGTCATCAGTTTGAATAAAAATGGTTCAACTGACCACAGAGCAATGCGTTTTTATTCAAACTGATGATATGACTAATTAGTACTTTGACAATTTGTTATGCAGGAGCATAAAATCTTGTGCTTAACAACAATAGGTTAATTTCTAAAGGTTGCGTTTTTTTATACGCCCTGTATAAGAACCACTTCAGCCCTCCAGTATAAAATGAAGATCCCGTTGCTTTCTGAGGTTGTTACAAAATGAATGCAGTCCTTCACTTGGTAATTAATTTCTCTAGATTCTATGTTGTGGTTAATGTAACTAATGTCTGACAGGGTTGTATAGATGGCCAATTTTCAAATAGACTGGCTTTGGACCAGCTTTCAACCCTAAATGTATTGGCCATTTTACATGAGTGTTTGTGGCATTTAGTCGTACTTATCAGTCGGGCTTTTTATCCTATATAAATTGGCCCTACAGCCTACTATGATAATCCAGTATAAAAATACAAAATGAAGATCTGTTGCCTTCTGAGGTTGTTATAAAATGAATGCAGTCCTTCACTTGGTAATTTTCTCTATAAAGGTGCTATTTACCGATTGGGGTTTGCAAATGATTCTATGTTGTGCCTAATGTCTGATTCATATCCATTCTTTTACAAGTTTGACAAATGGATATGCCATTCTTTAACATTCTATTACAAATTCATATCCATTCTTTTACAAGTTTGGACTTGTATCAGTCTAATTTGAGTTGTCCCAAGGGTCCCATCCTCAGCCTTATACATATATTAGTTTTTGTCTTTAATTCTGGTCTTTGCATTTAGTAAGATCAAAATGTGCCAATGGCCAGTTTGTTGAGGTCTTTGCCAGAATTCATTCATACTCAGTATTTCACTATGGTATTTCTCAAGCTACAGAACTTTTGCTGCAATTTGTTTAGCTACCAGATCTCCTAAGTGTAAACAATGCTTGGCTACTGCTGAAAAAATGAAAACATGTAACACTGAAGAGGTGCTTTTTAATTAATAAGAGATGGGGCTGGTGCCACCCCCTTCTCCACCCTTAAATGCCTTCATGTCTTGCCATGAGGAGGTCTAATGTTTCAAGCAAACCCTTCATCAGATAACGAAACTTGACAAACATTTTCTCATTCTTGATTCTCATTTTGGTCAAAATGGCAAATTCTATTTTTATTAAACTAAGGGGAACGGTCATTATTTGTAGGTTGGCGTTAGATCATCGTGATCATATAGAGTTATCGTACAGTCTGCGTCTTAATTGGGACGATGTTTTTTAGTATAACCATAGAAAATACAGCCAGGGGTTAGGAAGACACTTAAGGCGGGGTTTAGAAAACTCATTACGCGGGGTCTAGGGTTAAGTAGCGCTATGGTTATCCTAAAAAACATTGTCCCAAAGACGCGGCTGTACGTTAACTCTATATGATCTAATGCCGCCCTTATTTGTAGGGTGTACCACTGGATTGGGAATATTTTAAAGTTGAGTTAAAAAATTTTACAACCTGCTAACTTACCTGCCTTTGGTGAATTGCAAAATTAAAACCTATTCCTTTATGTGCATCTTAATTAGCCTTTAGGACCTCGTTTGTGTAGGAAGTGAAGATTCTTTTGAATGGGCTGACAACGAGGGTCATGTCGTACCTACAGGAACGAGGTGTATGATTGGTTCTCTGCAACATTCCATCACCGCAGTTTTTCCTTTGAATTTCGTACATAAATTAGCACGTGCATCATGGATATTTTCATATCAGAACCATAACCCTAACGTTAACCCTGATACTAACCCTAACCCGCGAACGTCCAGGGACGTAGCCAGAACCTTCAAAGGGGGGGAGCCCTGATGGAAGTCGTGACTATATGTTCGCCGCAAAGCCGATTATGGCTGGGAAATCTGGGGGGTGCATGGTCCCAGAGGAAAATTTCCAATTTTGAAAGGCCCAGAAGTGCTTTTACAGCAATTTTTAACATGATTTTTTGCGAAATTAGGCCACCAGACGATGGCTAGAAATTTCATTTTTAGCTTTTACATCGTGCTAATAATTAGTTATATTTTATCCAGCCTTTCATTATTTATTCTGACAGTAAAACACAATTGTTTGCTTATTTTAAAAAAGGCGTAGGTTTAATTTATTAAAAAGAAAACTGAACACGGAAACATATTTAAATTCCGAGACTAATGTAAACAGTTTG
>JAYKKM010000228.1:1577500-1627500 GCA_035772405.1 Chrysogorgia sp. JL179-B06
GTGTTACTGACAAATAGTGACTCATGACACCCCATCGGCAGTATCAATTGAAGCATTGTAACCTTAATTATTTCTCCATCTGAGTCTCGGTTCATGATCAATACACATGGTTAGAACGTCTCATTGGCAATCAGAAGATTACAGCTTCGATCCGGCCTCATGTCCGGGACTGAGATTTGAGCTTTACGATCGTCCATGACCATATGTATATCGTCAATCACTTATCATTAATCATTATTCACGTTAATCATTAATCGTACATACCTTTGCACTTTGTTCCACACCAGTGACTCATGGCGTCTTTTAAATTATTCAATTACATCACCATATATATTATATCAACTATTTTTTTATTTGTCCGCATTTTGGGTTTAAAAATAGATTCTGTGAGTTCTGCAGTTATCATAAAATATCCTTTATTAGTAAGAAGTCGCAAATCATTAATCTGCCGACGGCCGGCCAAAAGCAATAAAAGTTAATCCATCAAAAATCCCCGTTTACCCTGCAGGATTTCATACACCAGACGTCAAATCAACTGAGGAAACACGAGACGAAACTCAAACATTTGCTGATATATTAAGGTGACTAAATATATATAACATGCTTTGATTTTCATTCAGGTACGAATTACAAACTTGTTAATGTAGTTCTTGCATATAATCAGAAGGGAGATCCAGGTAGTATGTAAAGCCGTTCCCTCTCAGTTTCACTTTCGAAGTATACATCATGCAGACGTCATAGTTCCAGTAAAACGATCTATTTCTTCGAAAAAAAATACACTGCAGTGCTAATTATATTTGGAATCAGATAACGCTGACACGAAAAGCATTTTTCCTGTCGTTCGAGCTAGGCAGCCCGTTAAAGTCGTTCGTTTTGTTTTACTTTTGATTTCATTCGTTTCGTGTGAATACACGTAAAACGGATATTTCTGTTATATATCTTGGCTACGGGGTTACTTGGTTCGTTTGTATATGTAGGTGACAGGTTAATTCCTGCTGAAATCTTGCTGAAACGCGCTCTTGCTGAAAAATGCTCCCAGACAGCGAATCTAAGCCCTTGATGGTATTCAAAACGTTAGACCTACACACTATATACAACGCCAACGGCCAACCTTTGCATTTTAGAGTGTTCAGCAGACAGCAGTAGGGTTTTGGTGGTTCGCTGCCTGGAAGCTTGAAAAATTGCCTGTTTCTCAAAATGCGTAATTCGCTAATCACTTTATACTCGCGATTCCTGGTATTTCATATCAAGGTAGTGCCCGGTACTTTCACTTTGTTTTATGAACATCACGCATGATTGTTTGCGTACAGGGAATTAAAGCTGCACTGCACACAGTTGCTTCTCATTTGTTAAGTACTCTTTCGCCAGCCGCATTGAATCGACGCTTCACTTTTGAATATATTTCAGGCATTTGAAACGTGGATATTTTCCGACTGCCCGAGGAATTGCAACGGTTAGACAACGCGGTCCGTTTCTACTTGCTCGAACAGGACAAGAAGTGAACGATAAACAAACAGGAGTATATCGAACCACTGTTTGAGTCACCAAAGGAAAAAGGTAATATGGCTTCCATACAAACATTTAAATAATGATGAATTGATAAACTGCAGGTATATAGCTCATGGTTAAAGGCTTTCAGTAATTCGATCGCTGCCACTCTCGAGAAAAAAGATTTGAGGACAATTAGCTCGACATATATTTGTCTTCGCCAAAGACTATATGCATGCAAATAATAGAGTGTTTAATTTCTACCATTGAATCAGATGTTCACTAGATTTTAAAATTATTTTTCGCAGAACTATAACGAGAAACGTGGTAACATTTTACACGGAAACTAATATATATAGCGGAGTCTCTGAGCGCAGACTGTCACATTGCCATATAGTCTATACAGTCTTCCGGGGTATAATAATATTTTTATATAGAATATTTACTACCAAGTTGAAACGACTTAATATATATGAGCATGCAATATAATTACTACGGCATGGGAGCAATTCTTCGTCGCATTTAATTCAGACGAATATTTTTAATTTATATTCTGGTGCGCAAAAAGACTCACAGTACAGCTATATATACTAAATAATCAATTTATAGCGGCATTAGTATAATTCCTGTCCGGGATATGAGCTTGACGATCGTCGATGTATCGCGTCTCTCCCACATTCACCACATCCAAGCATTACACATAATACGATCAGTAATTCAATTTTTTCATGTTCGGTGTTTATTTGTGTAGAAATGATATGCAGCGTTCATCAGTCGGTCTAACCGGAAAATATATAGTTGAAGGAACTTTCAAATATTGTACTAAGCTAGCAAGTGTTCATTTCTAAGTAAAAGATTATTTCCTTGTAGAAGTATATTGTTGTGGGAGGCGTATACCAGCTGCTGAGGATGCTATTTTCCAGCTGGCTGCTTTATGTTTTATGTACTTGAAAAACTGCCGTTACCCAGGAACATAGTTCATAAAAGGCTCTCTAAAAACAAAGACAGCTTTCACTACCAGGCACTCCCCATGATCAAAAGCACTGATCCACTATATAATACCATTTATAGGCGGTATACTATAGTGTAAATATATACAGTGGCGCGTAGCCAATGGTTCCCAAGACCGTTCTCGTGAAAAGTCTAAATCCGGGGAGAAATTTGAAGGGGTATAGATGTTCAGAGCAAAAAGTCAAATCCATGCTATTATCAAATTGCAAAAACATATCGATGAGCAACTCGCAGGTATATCTGATAATTCTAGTGGGCTTCGGCATAGACGGAAATTTAAAGCAAGGCCGAGGGCATACGCTAATATATTTGCATGGTGACTGCGTGTCATGAAAGAAATAGAGAATAATACATGGATGTGCGGAAATATGAAATTTATTTCGAGTGTTGACCAGGATATCGAACGAGTGAGATATCCCTGGTCAACACGAGAAATAAATTTCATGTTTCCAAGCATCCATGTATTTTTCCGTTTATTATATAAAAAAATGTCCAATTCCTTAGAAAAAACAGTTTTGAACTATAGTGCTGTATCAGCGATAATCGTCACATGTGAGATTACCATAAATAATCACACATGCCGTGAGATTATCACTTTTATTAGTTGTGGAAAAATCAATAAAACACCCTATTTTATATAATAACAACCTGTATTGTGCAATTATGTAAGCTCCTGCTCGTCCAGATCTTTCGACTTATGAATATCAGACTCACTTTGCGTTAGAAGTCACCCAAAACAAGAGAAACAAATTTCCTGAATGGAAAAATTAGCAAATTAAAATATTCTGTACTTATTAAAAGGGTCTATGATTCTAAGAATGGTTTCGATTTAGAGTTGTTTATATCAATGAATTTCAAGATATCTTCACGTGTATTGTGCCATTGATCGCACTTTATATGAATTCGCAATAATAAGGATTAATTTATATAATGTAACAAGGATTTATTTGAAAAGAACTACCATGAGAAAATCTCAGCAATCAGTTTAAAACTATCCATATAGCGACCTTTTTGCAGAAGGGGGATGTCACAGAAAAATCTAACTTCATTCCTATTGGTTTAAAATTGAATGCATTTTACGCTCAGACGCGCAGGGACTTTTCTAAAAGCTATTTTCTCAGCAGTAGGGAAAAACTCTGAAGCACGCTTTTGGGACGACAAATACGTTTACCGTTTGTTTTAGTGAGCGTTCTCATGGTAGTTCTTTTCAAATAAATCCTTGTTACGTTATAAATTAATCCTTTATTGTTGCTAATTCATATAAAGTGCGATCAATGATCTGGTGACAGATATAGTGATAGTGGTATTTAAAACCAAGCGACTTGAAATCTGAGAGCGACTCGAAATCTGAGTACGTCATCGAAGTGTTACTATATTTATCGACCAATGAGAAGCCGGAGCATGTCTTCATACATAACACACAAACTAGATGGCTGAATTATTTGGGTTTAGAAACACTTGTATGTGGTATGAATGAATTGTAGCGTAGGAACAGATAAAGTATCCATTATTATTGAAGCGATCGGAGCCATTTGTTACATGGTTATTTAAGAACGTAAGATATTTGTTACAAGTTTTTTTAAGAACGACATAATACATAACAGATAAATTATGCATGATCATTAAAGCTATCGGTGGCGATGGTGTAACGTAACATATGTGTTTGAAGTTTTTTTAAGAACGAGGTAATACATAACACACAAACTATATGGCTGAAAATTAAGCGTGTGGTTTTCATATGATAGCTACGATCGTCGATTTCAAAATTGAGCGATCGCAGCGATGTCAAGAGTTTGTTTGGGTTAAGAAACATTTATATGTGGTACGAATGAATTGTTGCGTAGGATATTTGTTACAAGGTTATTTGAGAACGTAAGATATTTTTTGCAAGTTTTTTTAAGAACGAGATAATACATAAGAGACAAATTATGTATGATCATTAAAGCTATATGGAGTATCGAAGTATGTAACACGGCCATGATTTGAATATGCGGTAAGATAGAAGAGAACGTTGAACCTACACCGCGAGTAAATATTCACCATATTATTGATGAAAAAAATCCATTTTATGGCTACGTCAACACAACAGAAGAAGCGCTCGATGTTGTAAGAGATTACGAGCTCCGAACAACAACGAAATTCACAATCTACAAGAAGACAAAGGAAGCTTGTGTATTAACTCATGTAAACGATTTTCATTTTCAATTAACTATGGTTGCATAATTCCAGAATATAAATCGAGGAGCAGTTTTACGTCGTCAGTACTCCAGTTTTTCTTTATTTTGCGCCATACATTTATTACGAAACTCGAAAGCCACGAGCAATGGCCTTCGCTTGAAAAGATGGGAATTGAAATGTTTCGGCAACGCAGTCGGTAAACCAACCTTACTATTGATTGGCTGATAAGAGGCTTTAAAAGCAACAGTCCAAATCTTCACCATTATAATATCAGTCTCTGAATTCACGCATATTTACCACAGATTATCTTCATGTGTGTATGGCATATATAGGTCCTTAGTACGCCCAGATTTCCATCTTTTTCTGTCTTATTTATCCACTTAGACGATTTGGAAACAAATTATATAAATAGTAGATTTTGATATCCCTCATAGCCTGCGAGTAGGAAAATTGGCCGTGTAAAATAACGAAAGAACTGGGGAGGATCTGCTTCAAGGTATCTGAAATAGCCTCCCCTGAATCATTATCCGCCATCTTGGATGTATTTTCGATATATGCGTGTGACGTCACAACCGAGGTAAAGCGAAATTTTTATCTAGCCATATCCTCACGTCTTTGTAAGTTTGAAAGTCGATTTTTGTGAATGTCTAGTCGTTTTTAATTGAACCACACTATTTTAAAAAGCATTTCCCGGAAACTCGGCTACCCACAGAGTAGTTTCATCAGGTTTACCCCAAGTTATAATTAGGCAAAGTATTACAACAAGATAGCGGATGACAGGATTTTCTTGACGATTCACGCGAGACCGTGAGGAAAATATCTATCGTGTTTGATATTTTTCGCCTCACAAGGAAAAATTCTCAACGTCTGCGGGCATTTTGTGACGCTGAGCTACTGAAGTCAAATGGCTAATAAAAAACTATAGTTTGTTCATGTGTGATAGCCCGGCGGTTAAGCCCGAAATTTTGCCTCAATTGTGCGTTTTGTGTTTGGCAAGTAGATAGATTTACTAGTGCTGATGATGTTCTGATATAGAGGCACCCTATACGCCATGTTGTTGTCGCCTCTGAATCGTTAGTCTGCAGAACCATGTTGAGCCCGCCAACACCACTGGTTAGCGGTGAAATGTTCGTCGTAAAACAGTCGCAAAACGCTAAATATGTAAATATTTAGTATCTTTATACGAAAGCATTTTAAATGCATACCAGTCATATTAAACTCATAAAATAGATGCTTTTAAATAAGTGATAAAACGTGTTGTGCTGCGTAGGCAGTGTAGAAATACAAATCAAATATCTAAAAAGGTTGGCGTACTGCCGAAATTCTAACGTTCGAGCGAAGGTCCTTCGTCAGAGAGTGAAACGTAAAGTGAAATAATCACTCAGTTATTATTTCACTTTATTGCGTTTTCCCCTTTGACGAAAAGCCTTCTCTCGAAACGTTAGAAAACTTACACACTATTTCGGCAGTACACCAACCCCTTAGTAGATATTTGATTTGGCTTTCCGAGTTCCTACCGTTTGGCGAAATGGTTCGTGATATTTACGACGAACATGTTACCGCTGGATACCCTAATTTCTCTATTAAGCCCCCCCCCCGCTCTAATACGCCCCCTTTTTGGAAGCAGAAAATAATTAAGCCCCCCCCCGCTCTATAACAATAATAAAACGTACCATATACGAACTCATTCACGAAAAAAACACTTTTAATGTTAACCTGAACATTTATGTTAAGTTACCTTAGTTCAGTACACGTAGTCAGAACTCAGACCACTTCAGTAACGTCACTGTACCTTGTTTAAAATACTATGTTAGCATATAAAAGATGATCAAACATGCCAACCTCGTGTCGGCGAAAATGGCCTGGGATCGGCTGGTCCATTCTATAATGCGATTGGCTTGTCATAAAACTCAATTAATTCAGCCGAGTATAATTTATTCATCTAAATCTGAATGCTGTCAAATTTTACAACAAATTAGAAATGATAGCTCAGCTAAATTGGATACATGCTTCTTCATACCTTTTGTAAGAGATAACCATGGAGGTATGGTGGATTATTAAGCTTGTTAGCTGCTTTTATGCCGACGAATGCTGACATGAACAACTCTGAAGAGCATTGAATATTTCTCAATTATTCAGGTCAACAAAGTAGACAAAGGCGATGGAACAAAGACCACAAAAATTATCATATCTAAACACCCAGAAATTCTGGGTGTCGTGTGACCAGCCGATCCCAGGGTGGAGGCAAAATGCCCTGGGAACGAGGTTGTCAAACATGCAAACAGACCCCCCTCAATGATGTTTGGAAAAAGTAAGCCCCTTGGGGGCTTAAAGTGTCTATGACGCCAAAATTAAGTTTGCCTTATTCGAAAGAACACTTAAAATGACAGAGTAACATCTTCTGTAGTTTTTCGTTTCCTTGCTTCGTTCTCGAGATATTTCAGTTTGTATTATATGCAAATGACAATGGTGTGACGTACGTATGCATAATGACTTATCGGAGAAGGTTGCATATCTTTGTTATTATCACATAAAATCTCTTGAAATTCTACAAGTTCCATGTTTTTGGAAATACTCGTGCACATGTTTCATTCAAATTAAATTTGGTTTTATAATAGCAAAGATAAATAACCTTCTCCGATAAGTCATTATGCATATGTACGTCACACCATTGTCATTTGCATATAATGCAAACTGAAATATCTCAAGAACGAAGCAAGGAAACGAAAAACTACAGAAGATGTTATTCAAGATGTACAGAAGATGTTACTCTTATTTGAAGTGTTCTTTCAAATAAGGCAAACTTAATTTTCGTGTCATAATATTTAGAGTCGATCACGGGCTCATGTATTAAAGTGGTTCTCCGATGGAAAAAATTCTGCTAATTTTTTTACATAATCTCAAAGATATAATGGTAATTATAGTAATCGTGCAGAGCTTCACTTCAAAATTCGTTGAAAGATAGGTTATACTTTACGTGTGAAGTTTGTATTTTGGAGCGCCGCCATTAAAGTGGCCGAGTGCGAGAAGAATGAGTCGAGGAGAGCTTATGACGTCATAGACTCAACAACTACAAAAGGGTCGTTGTTGTTGAGACTAATTAAAACGTTAAAAGGTGGACGTTTCGGTCAGGATACTGTGACCTTCGTCCGCGAAAAAATTTTCGTTGACGAAGGTGTATCCTGACCGAAACGTCCACCTTTTTAACGTTTTTTAGACAGAGACAACGAAATTAAAATTTTTTTAACTTATTAAAAATTGTTATTGATATATATATATATATATATATATATATATATACTAGTTTATTGACGCTAAATAGTGCTCAATATCTTGGAAGATAGAGCGACTGTACTTGTAATAAAACTGTGATTGTTAGTTATTGTTGTTACTCGGAGTTTCACGCCGGTGGACGATTATCATATATATATATATAGCTGATACGACATATATACAGGAAGCATATTTTAATTGCCCACGAAACCACAAATCTACGAAAACCAAAAACGACTATACGGATACTTTTGAATACTGAGACGCGGTGTAAATTCGAAAAAGAACATTTTTCACTATTAATGTAAGGGGTTTCAGAACATACACACTTTTCTGCCGGCATATAGCCATATATGGCGACGTGCCATTTACAATATCGTGCATATGTGAGCACTTTAATATATATGAATTCAATGCTTTTGTATTTTTTGACGATCATCAAATTTATACATCCGTCCGTGCATCTGTTCGTCTAAATATATAATCATATGTATAATGTTAGTGTATATATTGTTGCTATAATACTAACCCATGATATATCTGCATAAGGTCGGACTAAAATTGTAATCATTAATCGCGCTATAAATATATGTGATTGCACACCATCACCTGATACACAGCACATATGAAGCTAGAACGGAAGTTCTGGTGCAACCAACAATTATAGAGGCGGAATTGGTTGTAGTGTCATTTTTAACTGTTTCTTTGTTGAACCTGTAGCGCGATCAGGATGTGTGAGAAACCCGAGAAAGTCCTAGTTAAAGGCGAGCTATGGAACAAGATACAGTCGAGGAGAAAAGCCAAAGGTCTTGACGAGCTAACACTAAATGACGACTGCGTTCAAGATCAAGCAAGGTCAAAGGTATACTTTAACTTGATATATAGCACTGAGCATAGTGTTATTAACTATGATTGTGTATTGTTTTCGAGTCGCTGACAACGGAAATCGAACATGCACTTAAAATATATATATACGTAAGACTTGCTCAAAGTCTACCTCTTTCTGGTTTTGAGGTACGGGTCAGGGTGGGGGTTGGTTTGAAGGGTGGGAGTTGGTTTGAAGAAGTGTTCGAGAAGATGCAGCTGGCGGGTCGGTCGGGTTGGCGGTTGGAAGGGCGGGTGGGCCCTTGGCCGATCCCTGATCTTCGAACCAACCACCTCTCAAAAGGGGTAGACTATGGCCAAGTTAACCTTCTTATCTTCTCCATAGTAAGTACTTGTACAACTCGACGACTGAGACATTTTCCAAAATGAACAGATACATGGTCAGGAAAATAATTAATTTATAATTATTATTATACCAAGCTACAATGTAAGGATTTACAATGCGCATTGAACTAAAATAATTATTAAAGAATATATAAAACTAAGAATTAAAGAATATCTAAAACCGAAACTATTAGAATTACATCAATATTAAGAAAGTTCATATATTTAAGATAGCTTTAACTTTTCAGTTCTTTTTTTAGTTCTCCCCTCGCGGGTGAGATCGCGAAGCGAGGGTGATAATCTTGACGGGGGGTCGCGTGAACGTGTGTCTGATCACCTTTTTCGCAACTGATGGCGGATGGTTGGGGATAAAATCCTAACAACAAGCCGTTCGAAAGGATTCAAAAACAAACTCATTTCTCTTTTGACGATTTCATATAAGTTGACAAGTTCGGTGTGTTCCAAACTGAGCGAACTATACTTTTCGAGCTGATTTATATGATAATTTTAGATCGGAAGAGAGGATTTATTGATGTATAAATATGTATGATGTTTGACTGTTCTCACCGTGTCTCAATAGCTCAGTGCAGTTAGAGTGCCGATGCGTTGATTCAAATTTTTCATATTTACATATTATATTTGACCATTAAGAAATCCTCTCTTCATCTAATTGTTCTAAAGCCTCCTGTACAAGAGCCGGTGATAAGCTCAGCGCTACTTGAGGAAGTCCTGCGAGAGGCTTCGCTCTACTTCGTCGAAGATGGATGTCTTCCTGTAGAGATTTGGGAGTCCCGGCGATGTGTAAATATGTATATGATGTTTGACTGTTCTGACCGTGTCTCAATAGCTCAGTGGTTAGAGCGGCGATGCGTCGATTCGGAGACCTCGGGTTCGATTCCCGGTTAATTGGGGCAGTCTGATTTTTCATATACCATTATGTAATTTAAGAAAAGTTTGTAATACTATTGCCTGTATACCCGTGATACCTCGAGCCGGTTCAATCGCAGTTGAGTCGGCAAAATTTAAAAGGACAGTTGCAGCGTCACGCTGCTCTCAAGAAAATCTAGGAGTTGTTTATTGTTTAATATGGTTTCGATTGAATTTTTATTTCTCTTGACCGGAATATACAAATTAACAATATCTGGTATAGTAAACAGTTTTGGTTCGCAACCAGGTACATAGTTTCAAAACAAACCACGAAATTGAATGGAACAACGTCAATGCTTATATTACTTCCTGCAACCCACGTTATTTCCAGATAATTCGTTTGGAGACGTGGCATATTAACGATGCCAACGATCCATTAAACAGAGATTCCAGAAGCTTATACAACCACCTTATCAATAAACATAAGAATGACAACACCGGTATCCTCTTGTCGACCATTCTCACCCCTGATGAAGACACTAAAACCTTGTGTCGAAACGTTGGGTCTTTCTTTTTGACTAGTTCCTTAGTGAAAAACATTTTCTACTCAAGAAATCTATTTACCTTTTGAGAGTATCTACCGTGGATTAATCCCTATTATAAAAGCGTCGGGGAAATAGGGAACGATTTGCCACGGGCGTAGAGGGAGGCCGCATCCGCGGTACTACAGCGGTTTAATACAAAAGTGTTGATGAATATTAAATCACGCTCGCCACAATCACAACCTCTGAGGGTTTGAATTGAAAAGTGTTAATGTTATGTGCTAACATGTATTAGGGTTAGATAATGACTTGGGTTTGATAATGACTTTGGAATAGAGTTGAAATATTATCCCCATATATTTTGTCGTGTTTTTAACTTGAATACCAAGTCTCAAGTTGACATTTTTCGGTTTATGTTTAAAGGGATATGGCAATATAAATTAACGTTGTCTCATTTGAAAGAACTCGTAAAATGGTATAAGAAGATCTTTTACAATTTTTCTGTATCTTTCTTGGTTTTTGAAATATTTCAGATAATTATGACAAAAGACAGTCTACAATCCGCAGGGTAAACCTGATGAAACTACTCCATAGGTGACCGAATTTCCGCGGAAGGCTTTTTAAAATGTTGTGGGCCAATTGAAAATAGAAGTAGTGCAACATAATCGAGTTTCTGGTTCATAATGTCGTAAGGTTGGCAAGATAAAAATTTCACTTTACCCTACTTATGACGTCACATGCATATCGAAAATAATTCCAAGATGGCGGACAGCACGCTGTCTTTCGTCTAATTATTTCGAAAACCAAAAAAGATAAGGGAAAATTGTAAAAGGTCTTGTTATACCATTTCACGAGTTCTTTCAAATGAGACAAAGTTAATTTATATTGTCATATCCCTTTAAGTATAATATTTATAAGGAATTAGTATTAGGGAATTAGGAGTAATATTAGGGAATTAATATTAGGGTTAGTATTACAGGTAGTCATAGGGGTAGATAGTGACTTTGGTGGTTTGATAATGACTTTGCAATAAAGTCGAAATATAATTACCACCCATATATTTTGTCTTGTCTTGCATGTAACTTGAATATCAGTCTTAAGATGACATTTTTCGGTTTATGTTTTATCTTTTATTTCTTCAAATTGTCGGCTCGTCATTGTTAAAGTGCCACTACGATGAAAATTCACCCTCGTCTTTTAGATTTTCTTTAGCATAATTTCAGGGTCGAAAGTGATCATCGATGTAAAAAAAAACTAAAAAATGGTATTTTGAAGTAAGTATTTTGAGCTCTGAAATCACTATTATTTAGGCCACCATTACCAAAAACGTGTTCCAAGTGAGCCAGCAATTTCAAAAGATAATATTGTTTGTGACGTTAGATTCTCAATGCTGCGCCTGAATTTCGGTCGAGGTTATTTGTTTTCTTGTTTTTTTCGAGAAGTAGATTAAATGTCCAGCCTTTCAGACGAAGAATTTGAAAAAACGACCTTGATTTACTTGAAGAATTAGCCACGTGGAGTCTTCGCGTTGAGAATCTGACGTCACTTCGTTACGCTGGTCAAGAACATGAACGATTAATGGCGGACATAACAACTCCAGATTCGGAGTAAGAAAAATAATACTTGCCATCGTCGAATCGCAAAACGGTTTTGACCAAGTAATATTTAGCAGCTCTGCTTTATAAATACGTAAAAATATCGATAGGTAAAAATTTGATCGTAGTGGCACTTTAATAGGGATAGTATTAGCTAGTTAATATTGTTATATTGACACGACTACCTCCTAGAGGATGCGATTTAATATCTTTAACATTTTTGTGTTAAACCGCTGTGTTACCGCGGATTCGGCCTGGGCAGCACATATTGCGTTGGTGACCCCAACGCAATATGTTGTTGGTGACCCTGGGCTCCACGGTGGAAGGTCGGCGAAAATGGCCCTTGAGATCGGCTGGTCAATTCCATAATCTTATTGGCCAATTCTAAAACTCTAGTAATTCAGTTAGAGTATAATTTATTCATATAAATCCACATGTAAAGAAATTTCTTCGCCTATCAATTTTACCGCAAATAAGAAATATAAAGGCTTTGGTTAATTGTCAATAACTGCATTCGATATATACTTGTTCCTCCATGATATTTATATGAGATAATCATGGATGTATTATGAATTAGTTGGTTTTAGGATGAATGCTTTACATGAACAAGTCTGCAGAGCGTTGCATATTTCTCATTCATTATCACATCAACAGAGTAAACAAAGACAAATGACCTAAATTATCATAAATTATCATATTAAAACACCCAGAAATTCTGGGTGTCATGTGACCAGCCGATCCCAGGGCCATTTTCGTCGACCTTCTACCGTGGAGGCAAAATGCCCTGGGTACGAGGTTTTTTGTGCCCCCACATAACTTTGTGGTGATCACATAATTCTACTTACTATTTGATTTACTATTTGTAAATTTACTATTTGTAATTCTACTTACTATTTCTTCTATACATGCTTATTTTCGGGGAGACTCTCACATTGAATGGTGACTCCATATAATTTTATATACTGCATTTCAACTCCGGGAAGATCCCCACCTTGTCTGGCGACCCCTCATATAATTTTAATTTTACTGCTAATTGCGGTGCCCTTTGGCAGCGCTTTATATTCTGGGTGTGATTTCAGCACTGTGTCTGTTTGTGCTATACTTTTCGCGAGAAAGTAACTTGATTTCACCATGTCTTAATATTATTACACCATGTCTTAATATGATTTGTAATACCATGTTTACCTCGAATTCAGTTGTTCTCACTGGGCGATTTAATCCCTAGATACTCTCAAAACAGGGAAATAATAATAATAATTTATGCATTTCTATAGCGCTAAAACTATAAATATTCTAAAGCGCTAAATTAAAATAAATCTATATACAGGTAAAAAAGAAAAAAGAAATAACCAAAAAATATATAATGGTATTAAGGTGGCTCCCTACAGTTCGAGGGCTTTTAAGCTGCACCTACAAATATGCCTTATATATGCAAGCAGGTTTGATGGAAGCACCCATTGACATTATTTTATACTAATATGAGTATAACCAAACATGACACAAAAGAGTAACAAAATCATAATGTGTTACCATGGCAACCGTGGGCTTCTATAATTTTCAAAAATATCATATTTATATACCATTTTGACTTATATTTCGGTAATAAGCCTGGTGACCCCCAAATTTTTTGTGCTAATGTTAGATTATTTATGGTTTGGAAACCCCATGTGAAAAATAAAAAAATTCTGTAGAGAGGTTCTCGCTGTATAAAAAATCGCTGTTTTCTTTATTTTGGTTCTACAGAATTTTCTTAAATCTCTTCAACAAAACCTCCGTGCATTAATCTATTGCTGTGCCAAATTTTAGGATATGTTACCAGTCGTTTTGGCGAATGCCGTTGCAATTAACATATGGGAAAGCTACACGGCCAGAATACTTTGGAGACCCCACAAGATCAATGGTTTGTCATGCGCGTGCATAAAATTGCAGGCGCATTTTGGAAAACACGCAGTATTCCACGCAATTGAAGTTGTTTGGAAATCAGCATTTTTGTTTGGACGTTAGCCGTTAGCCATCTAGAAATTACTTTACGTGGTAAAGACAAAAGAAGAGGCTCATCTATCTTTTCTTCATGAATTACGTAGTTTGATTTAAGATATTGAACGATATTTCCTAGTATCTTTTATTCTTTTTACTCTTCGTGACTCGTGCTCGGCTTTCATATTGGCTTGTTGTTGGCACAATGGCAAGACAGCGATAACTCCTGGTTATCCAAATTTATTGTACAAAGTCAACAGATCGTCGTACGAAAGACCACTAGCAGCAAGTTTTTGATCCATACCCTGAGTTAGAGGACTATTACTATCCTTTGGATGATAAAGATTACCAACAAATGTTTGAACTTTTTGTATCGAGTGTACCTGGATGCCTGTGTACCACTTCATCGTCTCCAGCCGTGTTAAGCTTATTTCCCAAAATAACTCCGAATAAACAAGCCACAAATCCCAGAAAATGACCAATGGTTCTTTCCGCCCGTAGGATTCGCAGTTTGAGAGTTGTCTCACAAACGAACTCGTGTCATAATTGAATTTTAACCCATTCCATTGTTTATTTTAGTAATTTTTTTTTAAGAAATGAAACCGCGAAAAGTTGTTTTTATAAAGCGAAATAAACTTGGAAATGTAGCCATTTTTGAATGCTTTATAGTCTGTTTACTTTTTGCGTGGACGTTACACGCAAATTTCTCGCGTTCGTAATTTTATACACGAATCACGCACGTCGCGAGATTAGATACCAGACCCCTATGATTTAAAGGGTAGGGAGCCACCTTAAAAAGTTAAAACGTTTAAACGTAAAATGCCTTCATAAAAAGGAGAGTCTTCAATTGTTTTTTAAAAATCGCCAGTCTCCACTGATGACGCCCTACGAATGTCAACAGGAAGCTCATTCCACTTAAGGAGGGGCCAGCCTTGGCAAAGGCTCTCCGTATTGTCTAGGGGACCACCAACATATCATGGCCATCGGAACCCAAGCTGTACCGACCAACTGGCTTTGCCTTTAAAAGACCCGAGATGTAGTGTGGTGCTTTTGGATGTGTATTTGTACACCAGCAGCAGTATCTTAAACATCACCCAATACCGAACAGGAAGCCAATGTAGTTGTGATATGGTCGAATTTAGGGATCAAGCAGACTACACGTGCCGCGGCATTAAGAACCCTTTGTAAACCGTCATACTGATATTGTGGGAGACCATACAGTAATGAGTTACAATAGTCGAGCAGTGCGAGGTGACAAATGCATGCACCAAAATCTTCGTAATTTTCAGTCTTCCGGGACCGATATATATGAACAAGGTGGTAACCCATCCAGTTAGTGTACCAGAGGTACGGTGCTTAACTTTGGAAAGTCAAGCAGCGATCACTGACCACTATATTAATATACTATATATATATACTATATAAATAGTCAAATACTTATATGGTAAAAGTGACTGCCCAAACCGGGAATCGAACCCTGATCTCCGAATCAACGTCTCATTAGCTCAAAGGTTAGAGCGCCGAAACGTTGATTCGGAGACCAGGGTTCGATTCCCGGTTGGGGCAGTCACTTTTTCCATATACGTATTTGACTATATTTAAATCCTCTCTCATATTAATTAATATATATATATATATATATATATATATATATATATATATATATATATATATATATATATATATATATATATATATATATATATATATATATATATATATATATATATATATATATATATGTATATGTATATGTATATGTTTGAAGAGCGATCAGTAGACATCATGATTTAATAATAATTTTAAGCTGATCTAGATAAAAAAACTATATAGCGCTTTTTAGTCACTGAGGAAGGCTGACAGTCTGTAGCCGAAAATTCTGTATAAAGTTTTTTTATCTAGATCAGCTTCAAATTATTATTAAATCATATATATTATATATATATATATATATATATATATATATATATATATATATATATATATATATATATATATATATATATATATATATATATAATATATATATATATATATATATATATATATATATATATATATATATATATATATATATATATATATATATATATATATATATATATATATATATATATATATATATATATATATATATATATATATATATAGATTTTCGCTTACCTCAAAACTGGTCTGCTACAACTTGTTTCATCTGTAAAAGAATCGTCACTGCCTGAAGATTCTTTTACAGATGAAACAAGTTGTAGCAGACCAGTTTTGAGGTAAGCGAAAATCTATTATTTGCTCTAACTATATGTTGTTGAGCACTCTTTGCATTTCGTAGACCAAAACCTACACGTATATATATATATATATATATATATATATGTATATATATATATATATATATATATATATATATATATATAAGCCGTAAATCTCGTACACATGATTGGCTACGACCAACCGGTATGTTCCGAGTACGCCTTTTTCGTGATCCGTTTTAATCGGCCAATATTCATTGGGGAGAAAATCGGCACAAACATGGCCGATTAATTTTTAAGTACATAAGCAGGTTTTTACAAAGGGTATATACGTTTGTGTAACATAATGGGCATGTATGTTATGTACTTTGACTAGGTAATTCCAAATCTGTTTTCAGAATTGAAAACGGTTAAATATTGACCGAGATAACGTTCAAAATAATACACGACGAAGCGGCCTCCTCATTGCCGATTAATTTTTAAGCACATAAGCAGGTTTTTACGAAAGATATGCATGTTCTCGCAATATAATAGACATGTATGTTATGTATTTAGACTCGGTAATTCCAAATCTGTTTTCAGAATTGAAATCGGTTAAATATTGGCCGAGATAACTAGAAAATTATAAAATAAATTTCTACGACGAAAAACGGCCTTTTGCAAATTGTGATCAACAAATTAATACACGGCGTGCGAGGTCTGGGAACCATGGATGGGGAAAATCCCGCAGGGGGTGTTAGGATGAAACTCTTGGGGGAGGGGTAGAAAATGCGAGCGAGGGGATTATTGCGGATTCGTATTTCTAGTTTAATTAAGGACCGCTCAATATTTATGGTCGGGGTGGGGGCCGAAGAGAAACAGATTTGGTGCTGAAAAAATGTTTACCCAACCAAATTAAGATTAAAAATTAACCCAGTCCCAACCATTTATGGGTAAAAAAAACTTTTACCCAACCCAAGAAGAAAAAAGTTAGAAAAAGCCCAATTCCCAGCATATCGTCGACACAAGTTTTAAAAACAAACCCAAATAGGTATACAGTCAGATCCTACTGTAACTTTCAGATTATTATATCTCCCTGTACTGAGCAGGAATCCAAGATAAACAAGCAGAGGAATACAATAACAAAAGATAATGTGCAATGATGACTAAGGAGAACTGATGATGAGATTCCAATTTTAAATGATGAACTCTTAATTTCTTTATGTAAATAGTCATTAAAATTTTGCTACCAAACCCTTTAGAGAAGTAATTTTTTACCCAACCATTTAGGTCTTAGAATTTTCAGTTACCCAACCATTTTCTCTTCGGGCCCCAAGCCATAAATAAATACCGGACCCTAAGTATAAGTGAAAGAGCATAATAAAAGATTGTATTGTATTGCAGCAACTGGCGAATTTGTTTGCGCGAACCGACATTTCTGATTGTGAAATTGGTAATAGACCTTACCATTATGACGCATGAATCTATTAGTGACTACTACTACCAGAATCCTTTTCGGTATATCTTTTTGTGATGTTAAGTTGAGCAATTGTTTTCCGTCTCCCAGAGGCAGTTTAACATTAACATGAGAAAGGAAATCTCGCAAGGAATTATGGTAGTGGTAGTCACTGATAGATTCGTACGTCATAGTGGGTAAGGTCTATTTATAGTTCCAGCCAAGCGCTCCTAAGACAATAGAAAAAGTCTCATCACGAGAAGAAATTCCCCTTGTGGAAAACCGGCTTTACAAGATTGTTTCTGACGCTTTCTGATTTAATTTTCAGCTTACTGATGAAGAGATTGAAACAATAAATCTCCGCCGCGAACGCAATAAAATTGCAGCACGAAAGTCGAGGGATCGAAAGAAGCAAAAATGCGATGATTTACACAAGGTATAGTCTCAGATACATCTGGATAAACGAATTATAAGGATACTAATTTGAACTATATATAGATAGATAGAAAACCTTTATTTCGACAGGGTGATCCATTCAGTGATTACAATTAATTTGCTGTTATCAATTGGAACCCTGTATACCTAAAATATATTACAGAAATATCAATTGAAGTTTAAATTGAAGTCGTGTCTACTTGACTTCCAATTAGTCTTGCCTTTTGACCACTTTACCGTTCAGTTGTAAAAGGTTTTGCTGTGCAAGCTGTGTTAAGTTGTCAATACTCCAGACTCTGAGCTCCAGACAGGACTCGAACCCGCAACCTTCTGAAAGCTAGCCAGACGCTCTAACCATTCGATAGGGGTATCTAGTACGTATTCCTTATAAGGAGGCGCAAATAGAAGGGATTGACGAGCAAATAGCTGACGCGTTGCACCCTCGTACCAGCCTCCTAGTTAATTGGATTGTAACCGACCCTAAAACAACGAAGGTCCTAACCCCCACCACATTCATTCCCCTATTTGGGGAGGTAGATTAGTAGAATAGTGAGACAGACTAAGCTTGTTAGACGCATGCGCTCAGTAATCCCACATCCAGTGGGCTGGTACGAGGGCAATGTATTTGCTCGTAGGCTACTTCCTTATATGGAATACGTACAAGATCGAAGTACATATGAACCATTGATCCGCTAGAACTGAGATGGCATGGCAAGCTTAATTACGGCTTTGGGGGCACTGATCTCTAAATAAAGACTAGATCGAGCAAATATTGCACGGGAGGGGCGTAGAACCTCTGGGACCAGGGTAACAAACATGAATAGATCAGACACCTCTTATTGATATGTTCATCAAATTTCATATGTGAAATGATAACACCCAAGTCCTTTGCTAAAAAAATTAACAGGGTATAAAGTTTTTCCAAGAAAATTGAGGGAATGACCATCCGGAAAGATATTCATTAACTGAGGTATTTCAAATGGTATTATCAGGATTTATTAAAGGACATTGGCAACAAAAATTAAGTTTGTCTAATGTGAAAGAACTCGTAAAATGATAGAGTAACACCTTTTACAACCTTTCCGTATTTTACTTCGTTTTTGAAATATTTCAGTTTGTTTGATATGTAAATGAGATGGTCTCTGATGTCAGGTGCAGGATAGAGAATTTTCACTTGTTAAAATATTAGTTCAATCTTCAAGTTTGTTCCACAAATTTACTTGAAAATGTGCGTATAATAACTCCTCATGATAATGAACGTTGTAAACTTAGCAATCACTGAGATATAAGACATTTTTTGATGAGTGAAAATTCTCTACCCTGCACATGACGTCAGAGACCATCTCATTTACATATCAAACAAACTCGAAATATCTCAAAAACGAAGTAAAATACGGAAAAGTTGTAAAAGGTGTTATTCTATCATTTTACGAGTTCTTTAATATTAGACAAACTTAATTTTTGTTGCCAATGTCGTAAAAGAGAATTTTTGCAGCACCATCGGAAACTTTCGATATGATTCTTATCATTTATAGACCCGGAGCGAGGGAAATTCGACGAAATATTACCCCGAGGGATATATCATCCCGAGCGGTAATATTTCGACGAATTCCCCGAGCGGAGGGTCTATAAATGATATATTGTACCGAAACAATCTTGAATGCTGTCTTTGAACGTCTAGAAACGTCTTGTTGTTCCTCCATTGTTTACAGGCTCGTCTTGGTTTACGCGCGAGTACTGGGTACGAGCGGGGTATTCGAACTCGAATTCCCTGCTGATTACGTCATCAGCGGGGAATTCGAGTTTAAATTGACTGGTCACGTGGTACAAATCTAGCTCTTTGATTGGACAATTTCTAGTTGAGGTATAATATTTGTTTGAATCTCATGTCAATCCACCCAACGCCGTGGATTATCTTCAGTCACCGCTTTTATAGGATTGAAAACGGGCATGTTGTAAAACATGGACTGATAAAACATGGACTGGACTGGACTGGACTGATAAAACATGGACTGGACTGGACTGATAAAACATGGACTGATAAAACATGGACTGGACTGGACTGATAAAACATGGACTGATAAAACATGGACTGGTAAAACATGGAGGGTTAGGATCTTTGTTATTTTGGGGTTAGCGATTATTTGTTAATGTATAGACATCATATATGAGATGTCTACATTAACAAATAATCGCTAACCCCAAAACAACAAAGATCCTAACCCTCCATGTTTTACCAGTCCATGTTTTATCAGTCCATGTTTTATCAGTCCATGTTTTACCAGTCCATGTTTTATCAGTCCATGTTTTATCAGTCCATGTTTTACAACATGCCTTGATGGCTTGAAAACGTCCAATCTTCTAGCTTCATGTAAACACAACAAGGAGTAATAATAACAATAAAACAATAGAATCAACCACAAAATTAAAGGACATTAAAGGTTTGACATATTTAAATTAGACGGCAATAGTGAAGCTCACAGTTTCTAGTATATTTATACAGGGTGTATAAAATAAACGAGATCCTTAGAAATTAACCTATTGTTGTTAAGCATAAGATTTTATGCTCCTGGGAATTTAAAATAGCTTCTAATCGTATGAAGTTGTATAACTGCATAACAAATTTTTAAGTACTAATTAGTCATATCATCAGTTCGAATAAAAATGGTTCAACTAACCACAGAGCATATACTTTGAGTCTCGCTATAATGTAAAACAGTAAAAACTCGTTGCTCTGCATTGGTCAGTTGAACCATTTTTATTCGAACTGATGATATGACTAATTGGTACTTTGACAATTTGTTATGCTGTTTGCTCCTTCATACGATTAGAAGCTATTTTAAATTCCCAGGAGCATAAAATCTTATGCTTAACAACAATAGGTTAATTTCTAAAGGTTGCGTTTTTTTTATACACCCTGAACAGGGTGTATAAAAAAAAACGCAACCTCGGAATTTCCCAAGAAATCCACTGTGTTCTTAAACACACAAGATTTTCGCCCCTGGGAATTTAAAATAGCTTGTAATCGTATTACAGGGGCATAACTGTCTAATTACTACAAACCCGAGCACGTAAAGCAGAATTGAATCGAAATTTATGCATTTATTTAATGGGATTTAATCTTTTGTGCTAATAAAAACAAAGTGGATTTCTTGGGAAATTCCGAGGTGCGCTTTTTTGATACACCCTGTACAGGGTGTCCCAAAAAAAAGGCTACCTTTTCAAATTCAAATGAGCGTGTTAATTTAAACAACCTATTGTGTTCAATGTCAAAGGGGTTTTAGTGCATGCACATGCACGGGTGATTAAGAATAACTTCAAGTCTGCGTTTGGAAAGCGTTCAGAAGCGTTTTGTATTTCAAAAGCGATAATGAATTTCAAAGAACTACAATAGGTTGCTTGAATTAACATGCTAATTTGAATTTGAAAAGGTAGCATTTTTTTTGGGACACCCTGTATAGACCAAAACTCAGACAAACAAACCAAAATTGAATCTCAAGGGATTCCTAAAGTGAGATAATGTTCTATTGTTCATGGGAATGCAAGAATATATTAAACTCAGACAAACATGAATACTGCGCCCTTCACTATTGTATATGTGCACATGGTCATGGCTGCCACGATTCAGTAGTGCATTTTAAATCGATATAGAAGTTCGAAATTGGTTGAAAATAAATCTCTAATCCATTGTCAACGGGATTTAGACTCGGCTTGTACACATGTAGTGGTACGGCACGCTATAGTAAAGAAGGAGCGAACGGACTCAATTAATTGCGATATTGGTGAGTTTTGTTGTGAAGTTTCCGATGATGTCTTGGCTAATGTTGATATGTCCTCGGATTTTTCTGGTCAGGTCTTTGCTCCACGTGTAAAACGACGTCCTGTGTTTAATAATTGTGATATTTCATTGTCGTTATAAATTTGTGATTCCGCGGGAGCATGCATGTAAAAAAATAGATCTATATCAAGGTACGTGTGATCTGGGGAAACAATGTAGGGAAACGATCAGATTTAGACCGCCTTGTACACAGGATACCGGTGCTAAATCGTAAAGGTATTCGCCACTCAAATCAACTAAACGGTGCGAATTCAATCACCTGTTCACACCGATATCGGTATTTACTCTGGGATTACTTTAGATGTTTTAATTTATACTGACGAAATCACGAATCGAAAAACACGGCACACGGTCACGCAAGAGTAAAAATTGAAACTCGACAAGCGCCAGGCACGTGAGACCACTCACACGCCATGCAAGTTTGATTTGATTTCATAAATAATAGCAAAGACGGATTTTAAAGATAAAAACAAGAAGGCCAACTGCTGGAAGATAATCGCAAGACGACTTGACGAACCAATCAGACTTCGGCCAGAACCTCTTCTTTTTGTTTCTTACGCCGAAGGAGCTTTTTCTTTTTTAGTAATCGCTATGACTATAGTAAAAGCTTCGTATGTAGTAATAATCTATTGTTAATAGCGGCAGCCATTTTGAAAAATAATAATTTTCCTGCCTTGATCGGCGACTGTCGGCGATTATCTGGGATGATCGCCGATCATTGGGGACAATCTCCGATCATCGCAAATGTGAGCATCGGCGATGAATTGCGATATATGAAAACCAGGCTTGAAAACCAGTGCAAGGGGGGCATCAAAAAAGTTTCAGACATTCTGTCGACTACTATCATCAAGCCACCTGATGTAAAAATATGGTTGTAGCTTGGCCATGCATTTTTGACCCCATTATTAAAAATAGTCATACACTTCACTCAAGGTGAACATGAAGACACATTATTAGAGTTGAAATTGTACATTGTTGTTTAGTTCATTTCTGGTCACCTTAAAAAAATGAGAGATGAATATATACATTATCTTGCAATGCCTTTAAACATGAAAGACATTGCCAGATATGCACATAAAATTACCATTAAATTACCATTATGCACATAAAACAACAATAAAATTCAGTGCAGTCATTTTTGTGTAAAGTATGGGAAGATTATTTGTATTGGAAACCATGCAATTATCATTAATGATACTTTTTTAATTTGTTGTGAAGGGTTTCTGTTTGTGAAAATAAAGTTTAGTATAAATGATTGAAATACTGACGTGTAAAATACTAAGATGCAAAATGACTGACTGATCGATACTTATCACTCATTTTAGAGGAAGTCTGATCAACTTTAGAGTAGGGGGTCACAAACATTTACCGTTGCATGGATGGTATCACATTAGGGGGGGGGGGGGGGGCAGAATAAATTCCCTGGGAATACTAGGGGATCTTCCAAAAAATGTAGGGAAAAATATATAAATCGCCATAGTAAATTGTGAATGCTCCCTAATCAAATACATTTTGTTTTCTTCTAATTCCTTAGGTTGTTGCACAGTTAACGGAAGAACAGGAAGAATTGGAAAATGAGATTAGAGCATTAAGAACTGAAAGGGATGAACTAGAATTCATGACCGACCATCACCACCACCATTGTAAATTACATGAAGACAAAATAACAGGCGGTAAGCCGGGAATGTGATATACCGTCGGTAGTGAGGGGCGGGACAATGCATCCACAGTATAGAGGGGAAACGAATGTGGCATCAAATTTCAGAAAATTGCTTAAATGTTCATATTAGAATAACGAATATGGGACAACGAACTCAGGTGGATAATAATGATATCAAGTGCTACTCCGAGTGACGAACCATACCTGGCAAGTAGGAAAAACCCTTAGTTCTACTTGGAAAAAAACATCTACTAAAAGTCTACGACACGTGACCACGGTGCTCTACCGACTGAGCTACAAGGTCAAGATAGGAGCATGTCGTGCATGATCTATGGTACTTAAAGTGCCTCTGTGATCAAATAAAAAATTTGTCCCGAATTTTTACATATTTGCAAATAGCATGGTGTTCTTACTTAACTTGCTAAATTTCAAGCAATTGCGAGCATGGGAAGTCGCCTTTTCAGACTGTTTTTATACAAGATTATACGGCCGCCATTACTCGAACATGTTCCGGACGCAAAATAATATATTGTGCTCGCATTTTGAGTTTGCCTAAGTATAACCAAGCCTTATTCAAAATGGCAGCCAATATTGGGGTTTGCTCACAAACAGTTAAAATGTCGATAAATATGTTCTGTGACAGCCAACAAGAAGAAAAACGAGAAGATTGATTATGTTCATTTGGGCAGCCGACGACGCTGTCTAGCGTGTGACTAAGGAGAATGTATATTTTCATCATTTTAATAAAAGAGTCTTATTACTTATTTCCTCAGTGTTATTTTATAAAATAAATAGAAAACATCTTTCCGTGTTTCCATACGTTATAGAAACACTCGTGAAAGTATGGGAGAACTCGAAATAGCGTGGAAACACTCTCCCTGTGGGCTCGTGTTCCCACTGCCATTTCCCGTTCTCCCAAACTTCCACTCGTGTTTCTATAACTCTATGGAAACACGGAAAATGTTTTCTATTTCTTAAATATATATACTGAAGTATATATATATATATGTTATCCTGAAGACGACTATGAAATATACATTATATTCATATATGTTTTTGTAAAAATTGGAGTCATGGTTTGGCTATATGCTGTATGTTATATCTTTCTTATGCTACATGATGTCATCATGAATCGGGAAGGCAAATTTCTAAGTGAAAAAAATATGTATTTACGTATACTATATTGATCGCAACGGCAATAGTTTAGTTTTATGAAAGCAAACGAAGAGTGTTTGATTTTACTGCTAAATTTATCGATGAAATTTTAACATAATTATCATATCAAGAATTAAAAGAGGCTGCTCTGAAGACCATTTCCTGAACACTTGAACGCTATAGAAGCCTACTGGATTTGCTATTTTCCAGAATGGCTCTGTCAGACCGAAACCTATTCTTCTAACTTGGATTGCAATATAGATGAAGAGAACCTTTTCTTACTGCCATTATATCGCTTAAAAAATTGTAACACAGCCGAGTTATGTGAGATGTGGTAAACCAGGGTAATTTAACAAGGCTATTAGTTAGGTTGACAGCAGCTAACGGACAAACTGAACTGCATGCCATTCATGTGAAACGAAATATAATTGTTTCTGAAAACCATTTTTCAGAGTTATTGGCCAAATTCGACTAGCTCCTCCATCTACACCTCTGGTTCAGGCGAAAATAAAATTTGGTATGATATTTAGATCCAACGTTTCAAATAAAACAAATTAATTGCACTTTCAATCAAGTTGCTAACTTGAATCATTAACCCCGTTTATAACAGTACAGGATTACGATCGCGATAGATGTATCGCGATCGCAATCCCTATTTAACGTTGTGTTTACACGGACAGCTATCCCAATTCGGATCGATCTCGAAAGCCCGAGTTGCTGCCCTCATGTTCGGGAAGTACTGCTCTTTGGGGGTCTAGACAAGGCCTGCAGGACGATGGCCTCTGACTGTGCAGGCTACAAATAAAATGGCGGAGCATGTTTGGCAATTCTTCCAACTATGTAAAGTGAATAACAATGGTTGGAGAACATTGCGACGAGATGATTTTGTTCAGGTTTGGAAACCTCCAGTTTATTCGGATCCAGTTTATTCGCACGCGTGTTTATTCGGATCGCAATCCCAAAACTGTTTACACTGCTATTTTCGATCGCGATAGCCCGCCGATCGCGATCGCAAACCACCTCCAGAACCAGTGGCGCGTAACGGACTATAGTCATGGTTAGAGCATTTCCTAAGGGCCCCCGACCTCAAAGGGCCCCCCATGGATCTATGATAATCTCGTGATTATGGCAATTGAATTAATTAGAAAAAATAAACAATTTTTTTCTTTGTGTGATCTTACCAGTTTCAAAATTATTACTAATTATCATAAACACCAAAGAAAGTGAAGTTTCTGGAATCTGTGGCATCGACAGAGCGGTCTTTTTCAAAACTAAAACTCATTAAGACATACCTTAGATCCACAATGACACAAGAGACTAGATGACTTGGCTATTCTGTCTAGTGAAAATACTGAAGGTCGATTGATAAGAAGAGATTGATTAACAGTTTTGCAAGTCTCAATGCAGAGGTACAAGGACAGGCAACAAATAGACTGTGCTGACAGATATGGCTGAAATACTTTGTTCTGTTCATTTTAAATGTCATATTTCAAAAATTGTCATTGTTTCTTCATTGCTGTTAGCCTATTACTCAAAATAGCATATATATGTCTGTATATACGAACGCGTTCGATCAGGACTATAAGAATTATCACTGACACTGTACATCTACTATAGATGTTGCCTGCATGTTGGCAGATTTTCTATTTTCATTATTATCTTCATTAAATACGTTATGGAAGATTAATTACTTGGGCCACTTGTGGTGAGCACAAGTCTTAAATCCAGCTTGATTTCTGTGTTCGTCATGTTCGTCATGTTCGTCGTCGTTTTATACGTCGAGAGAATGTAATTATTGCGTGGGCGTATAAATAGCGAATTAAAGCGATTTCGGCCCGTTTTATTGTCAATGAATCGCAGTCTGAAAAGCATTTACGAGACCTGTAAACCCGCAAATTAATGCAAAGATTCTCTCCAAGATAACTGGATGACTGAGAGAAACACAGATGAGAGATTTAAGAAAGAACTCGCAGAACCGTGGACGAAACGTCAACAACAACATATACTGATATAGTCGAAATTGAAGCGATTTCGGACTTTCATTTTATTGACAATGAATAGCAGTTGGAAAGGTTTACCGAGACCTGTAAACCTGCAAACCATTGCAAAGATTCTCTCCAAGATGAAAGAAACACAGATGAGAGATCAATCATGATGACAGAATGGACAGCCGAAGGACAGGGAAATATTATTATGCTGTGTTAACATTTATCCCGCGAAACTCCGTAATATTTATCATTATGAAATGTTGTGTTTTTGTCTGATTTAAATCAATTCTATATCGAAATGATCACTTGAATTTGGCGAATCAAACGCTGTAGGTTTCGTCTACTTAAAATGTGAAGATGAAAGAAACACAGATGAGAGATCAATCATGAAGACGGAAAGGACAGCCGAAGGGCAGGGAAATATTATTATACTGTGTTGACATTTATCCCGTGAAACTCCGTAATATTAATCATGAAATGTTGTATTTTTATCCGATTTACATCAATTCTATATCGAAATGATCACTTGAATCTGGCGAATCGAACGCTGTAGGTTTCGTCTACTTAAAATGTGAAGATCAGATGTTATATGAGAAAATGCGTCTCTAAAATCAAAGGACATGGCTTCAAGATCTATTCGTCGTTTACCCGATGATTTAATGCTTTTATGTCCATTAAAGCAATGTAATTTCGTAACAGATATGTTTCGTATACCTTGCCGTTGATTTTTATATAAATTTTGACACACAAAGACCTTCAATCGAACAGATATTAGAAAAATAGCATTGCCGTGTTTACATTAAATTTCGTCTGCGTGTCAGGCGTTCTGCATTTGGGGGAGGGGCTAGCCTGCGTATAGACGCCTGATTTTTCTTCGTCCTCAGCCCAACTTGCTTCTAAAAGTATCCCACTTTAAACGAGCGCTGCACAATGCCTTCAGCGCCTGATTACAGAAATCAATGCATTAAGAATTATCCTTTGTAATGTAAGACAAGTGAGCGGGTTTTCTAATTCCAACTGTCTAACATGCCAACTCCGCACGCAATATGCGCGCCATGTCCCTAAAATAGCCCAAGTTAACGCCTAGCGGGCGTCTTGTTTCATATGAATTGTGAAGATCCAGTTCAAAAATAAAATTTTTTTTTGATCCTTTTCAGGCTCCAGCTTTGAATCTTGAAATCTATGTCTAAACTAGGGGGGAGGTGATGGGGGCCCCCAAACGAAAACCTCAAAGATGCTACCGACCGTCTACGGATTCCAAATGTGCATCGGCAACACCTTAAAATAGCTCCGTGGAAACTCGGCAATCCACAGAGTAGTTTCATTACGTTTAAATATAGGTTGTAACGTCACCAACTTGCCAGTTAATTAGACAAAGTATTACAACAATCCAAAGTATTTCTTTGGATTATCTTCGCGTGATCCTGTTTGTTAATCAGAAAGTCAAAAACTTGTAATCATAATTTTTAATAACAGGATATAATATGAAAGAAGAAAGTGACTACTTCAATGTGTGAAAAAATACTTAATGTTTATATGATGGAGGGCTAGTCCTCTTGGTAGGAATGGCCCTAGTAAGAGGAATGGATTTCACCTCGCGTTTACATGGGAATATTCTAGCCCGTCTAGGAGGGCTGACTTGTTTACCGAGTTGACCAGGGATGCCGGAAGTTGCTGGAGGCAAGGGGTGCAATTTGTTATTTTTTTAACAAAAGGGCACAAACAAAAAATCATAGAGCACTTGACCTATTTATAACATAATAGCAATCAAACACAAACCAATCAATGCAGAGTTGCAGACACAGTTATTTCAAATTAATTACCCTTTTATTGATTTCAAAAATGAAATAAGACAACATAGAAAGTGTCCCGTCTTCTCTCCTGCTAAAGAAAGTTTATTGTGGCAAAAATGTATGAAATACATTAAAAGTAGCCAAACTGCCAAACTAAGGGTGCAAACAAGTAGGCCTACATATTACAACTATATTAAAGAAATACCTAATGATTTCCGTGTTTGGATGGCCTGATCCAAACACGCGGGATGTTGCGAGACTTGAGAAAAGCGTAAAGAGGCGAGTGTTTTTAGCTTTTCGAAAGTCGAATAATACGAACGAACTAGCAACACAAACCTGAGTAAAATTTTGGCGGGAAATATCTGTGTTTGGATGGCCTGATCCAAATCTTGAAACTAAATCTTTCATTGTTTTCAACATTATTAAACACCTCTATTACCTCACGAAAAATTGTGCGAAAACATATGATAAGTTAACGACTGTAAATGATTCATTTTATCTGATTGGATTTCTTTTAGTGTTAATAAACATGAGGGATTAAATTCTAATGTCAGCACTCAAAGCTACCGAACACATCCATGAATGAGAGAGTAAAGTTTTTATTCCATTTTTGTAAGATTTATAACATAACATGAAAAGGGCATTTATGCACCCGTTGCACCCATAGTCTGCACCTGTTGCACCCAGAGAAAGTTGTGATACAAACGGCAAGGGGTGCACTTGCACCCGCTGCACCCGTGGTTCCGGCATCCCTGGAGTTGACAACATATGTATTTTCCAACCAAATCCGCTGAATCTCATTTTCCCGCACAAGTTTTCAATTTAAAACCTATACGTGTGAACAAACAGCCCTTGTGAAATAAAGAGTTGTCTAAAAATATACGGGCGAAGACCAACTTTGTCGCGTGTACGAAGTTTTGACTTTGCAGCAATTTCCAGATCCTTGTATATAAATATATAAATATATGTATATAAATCGATCACTTTATATGAATATGAATACTATGAATACTAATTAGATAAGATGAATACTAATTAGATAAGAAATGAAGAAAAAAACTAGGAAAATCTTTGTCCACGGTGGAAAAAATAGACAAAACTTTGTTGGAATACCTCCTCAATCATGAAATAAGTCAGATAAATCCCTCGAACGTCGGGATGTATGCGATATACAGTCCTCGGACGCTACGCATCCTCGGGGCTGTATATAGAATACACTCCTCGTTATCGGGATTTATCTCCTACTTTCTCTTACCTAAGTATTTTTCCACACATTAAAGTTCTGGGTTATTTGAGCTGTTGTGGTCTAGTGGTTACCACACATGTCTATGAGCTGGGAGACAGGTTCAAATCCTGGGTCGGACCTCCACTCAGGGTCTTATAATTGAGGAGAAGTTGCTGCCTTTGTAATAATATCAGCAAATGGTAAGACTTTCGTGTCTTCTCGGATAACGACCTTAAATCGTAGGCCCTCGGAGCCCCTGTAATTGGGCTTCTAGCCTGTTGGGTATTATTATTATTCCTGGGTATTCCGTTATTTATTCTTACTGACGTGTTTAGCAGCACATCTCGCACTTGAATATGAAGTGGTGTGTTTATTCGGGGAGGTCAATATTATTCTAAACAATTTGTTTGTATAAGTACTTATACATTGGTTGCAAACAAATTGATCACCGTATTCATTAGAGAACTTAGAACCAAGTGGCGTTCTTTCTTCACGCACGGCAACCGGAAATCGCGAATAGCGTATTTTTCAATAAAAATTATCATAGAAAACAAAGATAATGAAGGATTTGAAATCCCAATGGAGGGCTAAAAAAACCTAGAGCGGTGACGGTGTTAGATAGCATGAATCATTGAATGTAGAAATGAAGTATAAGTACATTTTTTCTAGTTCATACGAGCTTCAAAGTTTCTGAAAAATCCGTCGAATCAATGAGTCAACGTTTAACTTTACTAGCTGGCCTTACTAGCCCAGGGGCCGCGGAACACGCCCCCCCCCCCCCACACTTTTTTCGCCGATTATGTTTATTTTTATATGCTTGCGTATTTCTCCTAATCTTGGTCGAAACGTCTGAAATCAAAACGACATCACAAGTAAGCCGAGAAAATCGCGCGCAAGTCACCCAAGGGTCCTCTGTGATAGTCCGCTGATCCGATCTACTTAGGGCTCAAGTTAAAATTTCGCAATTGCTTGCGCTGGACAGCGTTGTTCAACATTAAAATATGTTATAATTTGTTGCCAGACGTTCAAAATCTGAAATCTGCTGTTTACAAGCTTCAATTTGATGCATCACTCGGCAGTATACAATATTTTTCATCATGCACTTACAAACCCTCACAATGATGAATGAGTATAACTGTATTTTGAACTGTATTCCATAGTTAATAATAGTCAAGTTTTGTTTCCATTGTTCCGTTTTCCCTTCCATTTTCATGCAAGCTTATTTTTGTAAATAAATCTTTTGAAGTTCATTATAAATCTGAATACAAAACAAGTCGTAAACTGTAATATAGCAAAATAAAAACTTCTGCATAGAAACTGTGTGATTTAACACCATTAAATTGATCCAAAAATTGAAATCTGTTTGAAGCTATTTTAGCAAAAAGGAGGCATTTCTAGCCATTTCAGAGACCTTAAATTTCAAAACTTTCCGGGGGAGCATGCCCCCGGATATCTTTAGCCCCCCACTTCAAAATAGCTTCCGCGGCGGCTGAAGCCTTGATCAAACGAGAGCGAGAGTCGATGAGAGTTGGCAGGCGAGAGTTTGCATGAGTTTTTCCTAAACTCTCATTGCTCGGTCAAACGAGCACGAGAGTTGCATGAGTTGATGAGAGTTTAAAAACCGCGCGAAAATAAAAAAATTTATTTTTCTTTTTCTTTTTATTATGGGTAATGACTTCAACGTCGTTTGTTTCTGGTTTTTTCCTGAGGCTGAGTTTCAGAAAAACGCTCAGAAACATCAGCCATTTTGTTGAGCCTGCCACTGCAAAGTACAAACCGCTAGCTGTTTATAACTCTCATCGACTCTCGTGCACCGGTCAAACGAATTAAAACTCTCATCGACTCTCATCAAAATTTGAAGCAGCTCAAAGTGGATGAGAGTTGACGAGAGTGTATGAGAGTTGATGAGATTGCATGAGAGTTGACGAGAGTGTATGAGAGTTGACGAGAGTGCATGAGAGTTGACGAGAGTGCATGAGAGTTGACGAGAGTGTATGAGAGTTGACGAGAGTGCATGAGAGTTGATGAGAGTTCACGAGAGTGCATGTTTCACGAGAGTGCATGAGAGTTGATGAGAGTTGACGAGAGTTGACGAGAGTGCATGAGAGTTGACGAGAGTGCATGAGAGTTGACGAGAGTGCATGAGAGTTGACGAGAGTGCATGAGAGTTGACGAGAGTGCATGAGAGTTGATGAGAGTGCATGAGAGTTGACGAGAGTGCATGAGAGTTGACGAGAGTGCATGAGAGTTGACGAGAGTGCATGAGAGTTGACGAGAGTTGTTGGTCAAACGCAAGCGTGAGTTTTAACTCTCATCAACTCTCATCCACGTTTGACCAGGTCTATACTGACGTTCCAGTAGTTGATCAACGTTGCCTTCAGAACGTGAAAACACCTTCAGTGACGTCTGTGACGAAGACGACGTCAAGTTTACTTTCTTTGTTTTTCGTGAAAAATACAATTGAAAGAGTACGGCGTCCATAGTTCTAGAACGTGGCTTCCTTGCGCTCTCTATGTTTCACACAGTGCCGTAGGAACGATTTTTCACCTGGGGGGCAAACTATCTGTGACACCCCCTTTTAGGGGGGTCTGGGGGTATTATCCCCCGGGAAATTTTGCATTTCTGAGACCTCTGAAATGGCATTTCTTGCATTTTGGAGAGCAGAAGTTAACAAAATTTAAAGGCCGAAATAGGGAGTGTTTAGTGACATTTGTTTCTCGAAATTGTGACAAATCTGCAATGGTTTGACCGCAAGCTTGTTGGTAATCGTTGTGATACTCGTTATATCAACAAGCATTTTTGGATTGTTTCAACGATGTCCTACGGTTCTGCATGCAAGCTTGTTAAGCCTTGACAAAATAAGCAGTTTACTGCAAGCCTGCAGCAAACACATCCTCCAATTACAAAGCTCATGTAGCCACTAATAATTATTTGGGCATGGCTGCAAGACTATTTGTTTCTTAAGACTATTTGTCCCCCCCCCCGGCTCCTACGGCCATGTAACAGGGGCGGACTATATTGGAGCGCCGGGCGAATTCCCGGTGTGCTTGTCGATATCTGAACAAAGCCGCGCTGACGCTTGGCGGCTTCAGAGTAAAAATATAAATAAATATTACTAAACTAGACTGCTTGCTCCTATCATCTTTGTGTTGAAGTGGGGCCCCGCCGATAGCAGTTTCCGGTAGACATAAAACACTTTTTCTTGACTGTCGTGTTACTGCCCACGTGGCTTCCACTTGTCTAATAACAACCTTTTTGTTTCGGGTTGGATTGCAACAGAGTATAGGCAGGAGTCACCTTTTAAAGAAGTCGCTTTTTGCAACATTTGGACGCAACTTGGAACACGGAATTTGTTCGGCGTGATCACAAGTTGGAAAGATGTTATAATTCGTCACATCAGCACATTGCAACGCAACAATGTTACGAAACAACGGTTGAAGAAATGTGTTGTTCGTATTATCTCGGCTCACATTAAGAAAGAGTTGAATATTCTAAATATTCTCCGAGTTCGATAACGTTTCGCAAATTAATGTTCATCTTCTTCGAAGTTACCAGCGGGGTGTGAACTGTGAAGCGCGGGGGTTGGAAGCGCGGGGGTTTGAAGCGCGGGGGTTGGTATCACATTGTGATATGGGAATGGGAGATGCGTGAGCGAGATCACGAATGTTATTGTGATTAACGAAAGAGCTCGCGTGACTACATATCCCCTGCACGCATGTACTTGAAATGGTCACGGTATACCGGCGACAAGGTCGGGCCATTCGCAATCATGTACTTGACATAACAACGAAATCCAGAAATACACCCTTGCTTGTGTTGCTTGTTTTACTTGAGTTTATAAACACTATATTTGGCCATTAATGGATCATCGGGTGACGTTATACATGCGTTGTTACCAAAACGGGTAATCGGATATGTTCTGCCGCGATACAGTGCATGATGGCGTGTTGTAGAAGCGTTTGTAATCGCCATGGCTACAGCGCAATTAAGTCTCAGCAAGGGTCGGTATATGGTGAACAACTGCAATAGTTGTATCAGTGTTATGCTCCGGATTTCGCCTGAGTGCAACAGCTTGACTGGCAAACGCGAAGTTTATTAAAAGTTGCAGTTATTTATTATTTATGTGGACTTGTTAATCGGCAGATTATATATCTCGTTGAGATAGCACTGTATATTTCGGTTGGATAAAAGGACGGTTTGCATAAAAAGTCAACGGTTTATTGAATAAAGTACCACATATAGGTTTAACGTTGGTGTTTTGAAAGAAAATGTTCAACTCAAGAGGGCGTGTCTAAAAGTTGACGTCCAACGCCTACAAACGTGTGGTTGATTATTCTACCAGAACTGCAAGCAATTTGCGAACCAATTAGATTGCAAAGTTATTTTCCTTGGCAGACATATCAAGCATTTTTGAAAATTTTCGTCAGTTGGATAAGAAAGGAAACGGAGGCCGGAGCATGCACGGGAGCAGTATTGCAGCTATCGTTTTTTCCGTGAATGGAAATCTTTCGTGAATGGAAATCTGTTGTGAGTATAGCTATCTCTCTCTCTCTCTCTCTATATATATATATCTATATCTATATCTATATCTATATATATATATATATATATATATATATATATATAATTATTTTTCTGGGAAATATGTTTTTAGTTACGACGATTTTAATGTGCACGCGACAAAGCTGGATCGTTTCATCGATATAGTCAATTAATAATTGACATTGTGACGGACTATAGTCTCAGAAAATGTTATAATATACCGTTAACTCGGAAAATAAACCATGAGCTTATATTTGTTCCAAGGACTTTTTTGTTGGGCTATATATTATATATATATATTTGGAGATGGCTTATTTTAGGGAGGGCTTATCATTGGAGGGAATTTTGAGTCAATAAAAATGACTGAATATAGTCTGGCTATTCGGTTTACGTAGTATCAGTATAGTGACACTAATAATAAAGACGTTTTAGGAGCATTATACAAATCAATAGTCTCCATGCTCTTACAACATTGCATTCTTAAAGTTACTTAAGTTACTTATAAAACCAATTAAATTTAATTATAAATTCAAAACTATATATATGTATAAACAATAAAACTATTGCAAAACTATTAATTCGAAAAAAGAAAAGTCTTATAAGTGCTGACTTCAAACTACTTAGGCCTATCGAGAATGTTTTGTCGCCATGAATATGGTTGTATTCGATTTCGGCGCAAATAGCAGAATTCGGTTGGATGATCTTAAAGTGCAAGTATAGGTTTATATCGAGTCGGTATGACGGTATATCATTGATATAAATAGGTTCCTGGCCATGTAAAGCTTTGAAAGTAATCAACAGTATCTTGAAAATAATCCTTATTCTTACTGGTAACCAGCGAAGATTAGTACTAAGCACAGGCGAGATGTGATCTGATTTTTGAACCATCGCAACAAATCTGGCAGCTGTATTCTGAATTCTCTGTAAGTTGCTCAATTCAGCTCATGGTAAACCAGCTGATGTGGTCTAGTGGTTACCATACATGTCTATCATGAGTTGGGAGACACAGGTTCAAATCCTGGGTCGGACCTCCACTCAGGGTCTTAAAAAGAATCGAGGAGAAAGTGCTGCCTTTGCAATAATATCAGCAAATGGTAAGACTTTCAGGTCTTCTCGGATAACGACCTTAAATCGTAGGCCCTCGGAACCCCTATAATTGGGCTTTTAGCCTGTTGGGGTATTCCGTTCACCAAAGAGTGATAAATCTAATAAAGTAAACTAAAAACTAAAACTATAAAGGATGGTATTGCAACTCTCAAGTCAGAGTTCGAAAATTCAATAATTCGAAAATTCATTTCACAGAATCATTTCATAGAGCCTGTTGGGGTATTCCGTTCACCAAAGAGTGATAAATCTAACAAACTAAACTAAACTATAAAGGATGGTATTGCAACTCTCAAGTCTAGATGTTATAAATGCGTGCACTATAGATCCTGATTCTGTTTACTCTGCCGCCTTCCTGATCTTGCCAATATTTATAATAGTCAAAGTGGGTGCATATCAACTCAATCCTTATTTGTCCATAAATCCCATGGCTTATACTAAGCCAAGGTATACTTATATTGGTTATATTATATTATACTATATTACACTATATTATACTATATTATACTAACTATATTATTGGTTATACTTATAGTTACTATATTATTGAAAGGATTTTGACGTCTAAGATGTGTGGTGGGGGGGGGGGGGAGGAGGGGGGAGGGGGTATTCTTGAAGTTTACGGTATATCATCAGATACAACATTACCCTGTATAGGCAGTGCACAATGCCACCAGGCGTAATCGTATAATCGAAGAGTTAAACCAGTAAATAGAAATTCGGTTTATTTATATAGATTGAACGTTTCCTATAGCACCTAATATGCACACGCTGTGTCCCACTTTCTTTTTATAACTTGTCACTTTTTTCGACTTCCTCTCAAGTGCTAATCGGCATGCCGTCTTCCGTTAAGTTTGCTCGTAAGTTTCCGTTAAGTTTGAATTTGGAGAATTATATATTGCAATGCAGCTACAACTCAAATGACAGCTTAATTAAAACTTGAGTGTCATTTTATTGTGTCGGCACCAAAAGTCTTCAACAACACTAGAATTCTGCGAAGATATACCGTATTACTCAATTTCAGTTCAAGTATCTTGAATCGGGAAATGTTACCCAGGACTCACGAGATACAAAGGTCCACTCGTGTACGGTATGTAATGAACGATTGCAAGAAACCATCATGCGATATCGTACAGCTCTTGTAAATTATGGTATTGCCTGATTAAATGTGCATGGAAATGTCAGCCCTAAACACTTTGACCGATGACTTCATCCAGCGTTCAAGCTCCTTGGTCTACCTAGAATGCAATCTTACTGTATCAGTATAGGCAGTCTGCTTCTTTATTCGATATCGGATGTATCATGTCAAGAGCTATTTCAACGGCGGGGTGCAGAAAACAACCACTTGCTCAATTTAATCTTTAGTGATATTACCTAGCTCCATGGATTGGTTTGACACAAACATCAGTGATCATTATTTATTTATTTATTTATTTACAAAGCTTGCACTGTTGACTAAAAAAACCACAAAAAAAACAAAAAAAAACAACAATAAAATTGTCACAGCGAGGGTTAGTACAACAGAGCATGGCTCCAACTTAAGTACTCCCTATAAATATCAACAGACTGATAAATCAAGTGGACGAAGTTAAAGAGGTTCTTGACAAAGCTATTATAGTTTGATTTATTCTTTGTTATAGACGAGGCTATTATCATTGAAACTATATAAGCCTCCTGTAGTTTTATAACAAACTTTAAGAATGTATTATTGTAAGAGCATTGAGACAATTGTATAATGCTTTTAAAGTGCCACTACGATGAAAATTCACCCCCGTCTTTTAGATTTTCTTTAGCATAGAATAGTATTTCAGGGTCGAAAGTGTCATCGATGTAAAAAATAAATAAAAAATGGTATTTTGAAGTAAGTATTTTGAGCTCTGAAATCACTATTATTTAGGCCACCATTACTAAAAACGTGTTCCAAGTGAGCCCGCAATTTCAAAAGGTAATATTGTTTGTGACGTCAGATTCTCAATGCTACGCCTGAATTTCAATCGAGGTTATTTGTTTTCTTGTTTTCTTCGAGAAGTAGATGAAATGTTCAGCCTTTCAGACGAAGAATTTGAAAAAACGACCTTGATTTACTTGAAGAATTAGCCATGTGGAGTCTTCGCGTTGAGAATCTTCACTTCGTTACGCTGGTCAGGAACATGATCGATTAATGGCGGACATAACAACTCCAGATTCGGAGTCAGAAAAATAATACTTGCCATCGTCCAATCGCAAAACGATTTTGACGGAGTAATATTTAGAAGCTCTGCTTTATAAATACGTAAAAATATCGATAGGTAAAAATTTGATCGTAGTGGCACTTTAAAGTTTCATCATTATTATTATTATTATTATTATTATTATTATTATTATTATTATTATTATTATTATTATTATTATTATTATTATTATTATTATTATTACATATACTAGCTACCACATCTTGAGTATTATAGCCCTATTTTACTTGGAATCAATTTTGAGAACAATTTGAAAACTTTGAGAACAATTTTGGATATTCCAATTAGAGCATGGATTAAAACCAAGTTTTAAATACTTGCTCCTTGCGTTCTTTAGATTATATAGGTGAATAATTCAGTCACTATAGTTCTTATGCATAAATTATGTATTAAATCAAAGGACCCTTATACATATTCAATTTTTTTAATGAACGTAGGTTGATTTGCAATATAAGGGGCCATGTTGGTAAAGTTGAACAACCTTATCAAAGCCTCTACCAGCACAATTCGTTTACTTATGTATAAACATCACATATTTGGAACCAACTTCCACATAAGAAGTCTTAATTCGATTAACTTATTTCAACTTATTCCCCTATTTCAACTGTAAATGTTTTCGCTGTCTATCGTAATTTTGATTTCTTTAAATATTGGTATCATTAGTGCAACATGCAATTTATATATTGTAATTATAGACCTCTTTCATAATGGCTGCCATTTTAAACATTCGTTTATGCACATTTGAATTAACCTTTACAACCTCGTTAGGAAGCAAATATTCGTTTGAATTGCCGACACACAAATAGTTCTCATATTTCTCCTTTTCATACATTTCCATTTTATCCTATAATTGTATATTTTAATATTTTTATTGTGATGTAATTCCATGTAATTCAGTTTTTAACTGCCATTTGGAAATTTTAATAAATCAATCAATCAATATTCAGTTCTTTTGAGAACTTAGCAGCTTTCACATTTAATCATTACCATAATTTTCAAACCATAATTCCCCTAGACCGCCCTCGTGAGTTCCCGTGTTTCTTGCAAAGAAAAATGCGTTGTACTTAAACTTGAAATGACAATTCATCTTTATATATGTCAGCGAAACCAAAGTACAGCGTCAACAAGAGAAACAGGTACGGTGAAAAAGAAGTTGCAGGAGTCGATTTGTTTCAAGCGAGAAGCTCTGGGATTGGGCAGGATCGATGTTAGTGAAGGAGAACTGAAAATCACAAAACCAAAGGTAAAGCTTGCAGCCCAAATCTCGCAGCAAAAATCATAAAAGAGTACGTGGCTGGTTCTTTTTTCATTCTTTCTTGTTTTACGTCCATTATCGTGAGAGGATTGATATATTTCAAATAATTTTTAAATAGTTTTTGTGTCAACTGGAACAGTAGATCGTTATGCCTCATCAATTCAGTATTTGCTTGCTTGCAATACACGTGTCGCGATACCCGTAAAACGCAAGATTTTTTACCGCACCTTCCCGGGCGAATGCGTGTGGTGCTCGCAGGATTTTTGGTATAGGGATAATACTCCTATAAAAAATCCCGCGCGAACCACGCGCATTGATGCGAGAAGGTGCGGTAAAATCTTGCGTTTTGCGGGAATCGCGATACGTGTATTGCTTGATTGTCTGTTTACCGAACACAGAGCCCAAGCTTATATTGTGAGAATTAATTTCTCTTGTGCCATGATATTACTTATTATAATTCTAGTCAGTCCAAAAATGAAACAATTTAACGACTTAATCAAATTTCCAACAATTCAAAAATTTTGATGCGTTGGTATCATGTTTTAAAATTGTGGATATTTAGCTTCATTTCAACCTGCCAAATTCCAGGCTACAAGTGAAATTCCGGCTGACGTGTCGTATGAGTATCCCGAATTTAAAACATAGTCCTAACCCAAACCTAATCCTAACTCTAATCCTAACCTTACACCTAACACTAACCCTAACTCTTACAGTGGCGTAACGCTCATTAGGTAGGGTTAGTTCGAGAACTATAAGGGCCCCGACCCAGTGGGGGCCCTGCCAAAAATGGAGTGGAAGATTATATGAAAAATCACGGCTTAACAGCGACATTACTGACATGTATTTCATTGTTTAACATTGTACTGTATAGTGATAATATAGAAATTATAGTCGAGTTTTCATGGGGCCCCATACACCCAAGACATGTATAAGGGCCCCGTCTACCTCTGGTACGTCACTGAACTCTTACGATAATGCTTCAGCTGATTTTAATTTCGAATTTTACTACCGATAGTCTATGTGACGTAATTTCGGGATTTAGTATGGAACTTCACCCGAAGTTCATCAGTAGACATATGTGCGCACTGCGTGCCTATTTTTACATTTATGCCTGTTGGATAGAAAAGTTGTGAGATACTCTCGATATCTAGTGTAGTGAAACTCGTTTCAATTGTACAGAAGCTGAGCTCTTCGCGACTGCGGATGTGATGTCCAGCCCTGTATTAAACCTGCAGACGTTGATAATAAGCGAGGCAATTCCGGCTCCATGACGCGGTTTACATCAAGTGATCAAACTGGCTTTATATAGTAAAAAAGTAGAGTGCTGCGTAGGCAGTGTTTTGGATATGTATAGCAAAGTGAAAAGGTGGTGAACTGCCAAGATTTTAGTCACGAAATACTGACGTTTCGAGCGGAGCCCTTCATCAGAGTAAGACCAAGACTATTATCAGTATGGACACAGCCAACGAAATCTAATTATTGCGATAATTGCCCTAAAATCTACATCGGTGAAACTGGACGACGCCTTTCAGACAGGTTTGCTGAACATCTTCGTTCCGTGAGGAACAATGATGTTGACAAACCTGTAGCCCGCCATTTCAATAGCTCTACCCATTTAATTTCCCATCTCAGGTGGTAACGATATAACCGCAAACGGCAAGAGAAGCGTCTCATTTTCAAACTTGGCACCACACATCCCCTTAACGAACGTTTTTCTTTTATTTATTTCCTACAAGTTTTTTTGTTATTTTAGTTTGCGAGGAACTTTATTAAGAGTTAATCAAAGAGAACGAGGGATGTATGCTGCGTCCGAGGGCTGTATATCGCATACATCTTGACGTTCGAGTAATTAACGGACTTATATTTCATGATTGAGGAGGTTTTCTAACAAAGTTTTGTCCATTTTGGACAAAGATTTTCCTAGTTTTTTCTTCATTTCTTATCTAATTAGTATTCAATCAAAGAAAACCGACTCAATCATGAAATAATATTAGCTCGTGCACTTTCATTCGTTTTCAAGTTTTTGTTTCCTGTGCTTTACTATCCCATCCCATAGTCACCTTAAATATTGGACCTGTCATTACTCATTACACCCTTTACTAGTTCTTCCTCCCCCTCAGTCTGTTTACTGATCGACTGTAAAAATAGCCAATGATTTAACATTTTCGCATCTCATTAGTTATTAGTTTACTGTTTTATCTTAACTTAACAATACACGGAAAAACAGCAAATGATTTAGCGTTGAAATTAAATAGTGAACTCAATGAAGATCACAAGTGGCTTGTTACTAACAAATTAACACTCAATATTGAAAAAACAGAGTATATGTTAATTGGATCCCGCCAAAGGTTGCTAAACCTTTCTAATCAGTCAGAAATGAAAATTTCTATTGATGATAATGAATTGAAACGAGTATCAACTGCAAAAACATTAGGTATAATTGTTGATGAAAACCTACAGTGGAAAGCACAGATTGATAGCGCCAGTAAGAAGGTATCAAAAGCAAACGGGACCTTAAGACGAGTCAAACCATTTGTCTCGAATGACTCGGTAAAGTCAATGTACAACGCAATTAGTGTTACCTTACTTTGATTACTGTTCACTTGTTTGGGGGAATTGCAATAATGAATCGTTATGAGATAAAATGCAAAATTCCGAAACAGAGCTGCCAGAATAATAACAGGTGACACGTATGACTTGAGATCCGTTCTATTGATATTTAAAAAAAGTTAAATTGGAAAACTCTCGATGAAAGGAGAGAAGAACAAACTATTAAACTAGCTAGTTAACAGGGCATTGAGGCAGGAATGCTCGCAGAGTATATCAAACATGTTTAGGATCTCTGAAAATAAGAGAGTATAATCTAAGAAATAATAACCAAGTACTGGCGCTATATAAACCACAAACTTTGCAATGAAGAGGAGTTTTAGTTATTTAAGTGCCAAGATCTGGAATAATCAACCCACAAACGAGCGTAACAATATAGTGTCAAATATTACTGACTAATGATAGGGTATTTTAACTATTTTAGTATTTTATATAGCTATTTTAATACTGTATTTTAATTATTTTAGAATCATTTTAACATTGTACGTACATATATATGCATGTATAATTAATTAGTTTGTAAGTTAGATGTAGATTAGTTAGGAATATTTAGAACTTTATGACATTTTAACACACGGCCCCATGAAAAGCAACCTTTTAATTTTATCTTTTTAACTATTGTAACTATATGGTTGATGGGCTACCGTGTAAAAATAAGATTAAATAAATAAATAAACAGTCAAACCTGTAGTCCCTATATTAAGCGGTCACCCTTTATTAAGCGGGCACTTGGCAAAGTCCCGAAAATTTCGTTACTTACATACTGTTAAAGTAACCTTTAGTAAACGGTCACTTCTATTTAGCGGACGCGGTCACCCCTTTGTACAGTCCCAAAGTTAGTATTTCATTGTCTTGAACTCGTATTAAACGGTCACCACAAACTTTACCCAATTTTATTGACATCAAGAACTTTTGTTAGCCATTTTTAGCGAGACGGATTTGAGCCAAATTAATCAGACACTATTTTTCTGCGGTCTAGCTACGTCTGAAGAATCAATTTTTCTTCGCCTATTTTGTTAATAATTTTACATCTTGTTATGAACACAATGTAAATTTATTAACAACTTAGGCATTAAATTGTTATTTTGTGTTCATAGTTATTTTTTATTATAATTCCCTTAATTTCTGTTCAGATTTATAAACCGAGTTTTAGCAGGTCACATTTTAATGTACAATAATCAGACCCGCTTTAAGCGGTCACCCTGCATTTAAGGGTGACCATTAACAGTAACATTAAGGGTGACCGCTTAATACAGGTTCGACTATATGCAGATTGTACGTATGTATGTCTGATAAGCGTTGCCCCCAGGGGGGCACATATGGGCACACGGTTTTACACATTTGATTGGTATATTCACGCAGGTGCACGAAGTTAAGGGACCGTGTTGCTAATAAAACATGTTATAATTGCTTGACTTTTATACGCGGTTTACTGTATGATTGTTTCTGTGTTCATTCCAGTATACACACCAGAATGAAGTGCTCCGAGGAGTTCAAAGAGAGCAAAACAAACTGTCAGCGCGGAGGTGCAGAAAAAGAAGAAGAAAACAACAAAATCAGTTAAGAAAGGTGAGAGGAGATTTAAAGTGGTAGTTATATTTTGTATTTGCATTTTGTAATTGGTATTATTATTACTATTATTATTATTATTATTGTTATTATATTATATTTGGCAGTATAAGTATATTTGGAGACTCGTGAAACCCATTTCCCGAAAATTAGGTGCATTGACAGCCGTTGCCAACTTCTGGGTTATTACAACTAACATAGAACTCAAAACTCTTTTTAAAAAAACCCAAAAATCTCTTTCAGTTTAGATTAAAAGCTAGATATGAGTCAATGTTTAAAAGGAACAAAATCAACTAGTTTATTTCCAAAGTTTTAGCATTCAAATCAATTAAGTTAAGAAGATATGGCTAGTTGAAGTTGGAGAGTTTTTCTAATTTCGACGCCATATTTGTTTCTCAAATATGACGTCACTGAGTGATTCTATCACGTATTATGCCTAAGAATCTCCTCTAATTTCCTGCATGAGGAACTAAATAGTTCATTTCAACTGATACAGAGAGATTCACAATAGCTATTACTAATGATGTCATATTTTCAAAACAAATATGGCGTCAAAATCCTCAAATACCGGTATTCAACTTCAACTAGCCATATTGATAGGAATGCTGAAACTTTGTGAATAAACAAAAGTCAGTAAGATCTTTCATATGAACTATATTTGTATTTTGATTGGAGTACCCCTTTAAGACTGCTGGTCAAGATCGCTTTCTGCATCTCCTTCAGGACTTCCTTCGTTTGTTCTCTCCCTAATAGGCTTCTTATGCCTGTGATAACTTCCTTCGAGTGCCCTCCGAGAACATATATTATGATGTTTAATTGCTTGATTTCATAAACTGGATACTCTTGTTTTAATTCCCATCAAAGCGGTGCATATTTGAAAGAAGGTTCTCACTACAAATTTCTAGGAGTATTGGGAACATTCACAAGGAAGATATTATTTATTATTTATTATACTGCACTATTATTATACACTATTATTATATACTATTATTATACACTATATAATTCCACTAGGATTTGAAAAGTATAGAGATAGGTCTACACACTATTAATCGGGTCTTGCTCTTGGCCTATTTATTCTTACTTACCATGCATCTAAACCATAAATCGGACCGATTAATTGCAGTGTGTAAACGTACCTTAACTATAATCGTCGTTTTCTATTCAAAGGAAAGAGATGAACTGATATCTGGAAATGAAGATTATATGAAGACAATTAGGGAGCTGAACGAAGAAAAACAAAGACTTGTGTCTATGTTACTGAATCACCAGTGCAAAATCTCTCCAGAACAGACTTCCATTCTCCACGCATGCAAACCACCAACCAGAGTTTTGGATGTTGTAGACGAAACGTCGACCGAAATCAGACTAGATTGTGACTTCGAAGGGAAAACGCTATTGGAATTCACAAACTGTGACGTTATGGACAAAAGGCGCACTAAATCCAGAGATTGTGACTGTATAGACGAAACATCGATCGAATTAACAGAATGTCAACAGGACAAAATATCAACTGAGTTACGAGATTGTAACTTTGTAGAGGAAAGATCGATCGAGTTTAGAAATTGCGAGTTTGAAGAAAAAACCTCCGCACAAGACTGTGACTTTATGGACAAAAGCCCCAGTGAATCCAGAGATTGTGACTGTATAGACGAAACATCGATCGAATTAACAGATTGTCAACACAGCAAAATGTCAGCTGAGTTCAGAGATTGTAACTTCGTAGACGAAACGTCGACGGAGTTTAGAAATTGCGAGTTTGAAGAAAAAATGTCTACACGAGATTGTGACTTTATGTACCGCGAAATATCGACCGAACTCACAGATTCAGCTCAACCGAACGAAATGTCAACGGGATTCAAAGATTGTAACTTTGTAGAGGAATATAGAAATTGCGATTTTGATGAAAAAGTGTCCACCCAATTGAGAGATTGTGACTCTATAGACCGCGAAACGTCGACCGAGTTAGCAGATTCAGTTCAACCGAACGAAATGTCAACGGAATTTCGAGATTGTAACTTCATGGAGGAATATGGAAATTGCGATTCTGATGAAAAAGTTTCCACCCAATTGAGAGATTGTGACTTTATAGATCGCGAAACGTCGACCGAAATAACAGATTCAGCTCAACCAAACGAAATGTCAACGAAATTTCGATATTGTAACTTCATGGAGGAATATAGAAATAGCGATTTTGAAGAAACAGTGTCCACCCAATTGAGAGATTGTGACTTTATAGACCGCGAAACATCGACCGAGTTAACAGATTCAGTTCAACCGAACGAAATGTCAACGGAATTTCGAGATTGTAACTTCATGGAGGAATATAGAAATTGCGATTCTGATGAAAAAGTGTCCACCCAATTGAGAGATTGTGACTTTATAGATCGCGAAATATCGACCGAATTAACAGATTCAGTTCAACCGAACGAATTGTCAACGGAATTTCGAGATTGTAACTTTATAAACGCTAAAACGTTGACCAAATTCAGAGACTATGACTTTGTGAACAACACGTCAACGAAAGTCAGAAATTTTGACTTTCTAGACAAAACATCGACAAATTGTGACTTTTCAGACGAAATGTTGTCGCTTGTCGATCTCACATGTATTAACTTAAGTTATTTTAAATAAAGTTTCTAGATGGCATCTGTGTGACGTCATGTCTATACGTGGCTCAATGGTTAGAGTGTCTCACCGGCAATCCAGAAGGTTACAGTTCGATTCCTGTCCAAGACTCAGAATCATTTTTCTGAGGATATGAGCTTGACGATCGTCCATGTATCGTCTGTCTACTCCAAGCTCTCCCACATTCACTACAGCAGTGTAGATATTAACACATGTTTATACGTGTCGAACAAAAGAAGTTTATAATATTAAAAAAAGACCGCGTGGATATTTCTCCAGCGCATGAGGAATGCACAGGACCTTTTTCGCCCAAATGGCAAGGCCATTTGTGCCTAAATAGTCTAATTTTACGCATATGTTCGGGTCAGGAGAATGAAAGCAATGCGCACAGAAACACAGTTCATACTCCCGCAGGGCAGCACACGAAGATATAAAATTGATCAGATGAACGACTGCTTTAGTTGCAACCAGCTTTTTAACCAGTCTCTGGCTTTTGCGCTTACCAAATATGTCATATATTCACTCCACTTCGCCCTCATGACTTCATTTGTGTGTTTTTAATAATAGGCAGGTTATAGAACCTGTCTTAATTGTTCCATCGTATACTTCGCATGTCTTGGCTTCGTCTTAAACGAATTAACATCTCTGCTGCAGAGCAAGGGTGTCGCAGGAATTGCAAAACAATCGTACTGTAAAACAATTTATGGTAAAAATAGTTCGACATATGAATTTTGCTTACAAATTTCACGGCGATAATGCTCAAAGTAATTGCCCGAAATTGCCTGCCAAAATACGTGCCCGAATTTTGTCCATAAAAATCATGGGCGCCCGCTACGCCTATGCTTTTCATGTTGTGTAAACGTAGTCTAAGAGATCATTAGATTGCATCATACGATCATAACAATAGTATGCAGTCCCGATTGGATTAAAGTTCTGAGTATACCGTTGACTAGGAAGCGGTGATGTTGAAGGTTGACTTGGGTAGATAGTATGTCCTTTCATGTCATTCTGTTTCTCATAAGTGACTCTGCTGCTCTGCATGGTTAAAGGGGAACTGTACCCAAAAATAAATGACTTTTAAATAAAAGGCCTTTAAGTATAATGTTTAGAAATGTTAATAGTTTTACGGTATCTGCTCTTGTACTCGAGAAATAACGTTTTCATTCTCGTATTTTATGCTTCTGGACGCCGCCATTTTCGAGTTTGCTCGACGGCTCAGACTCGAGGACCAGCGGGGGTTTATTTTCAATTTGACGTCACTTGAGTTCAAGGAACAAAAGATAACACTCAAATGACGTCACAATTGAAAAGAAAACCACCGCTGTACATCAATCTTGAGCCATCGAACAAACTCGAAAATGGCGGCGTCCAGAAGCATAAAATACGATAATGAAAACGTTATTTCTCGAGTACAAGAGCAGATACCGTAAAACTATTAACATTTCTAAACATTATACTTAAAGGCCTTTTATTTAAAAGTCATTTATTTTTTGGGTACAGTTCCCCTTTAACGCCCACGTCACTGAATGCTGCAAATGGCGCTCTTGTTTTGTTGTATCGACGAAGGCAAACGAGAACTTCTGTTCTGTCTTAGAAGATCCAGTACCTAGATGGAAGTACCAGTTATTATAATATTTTATTATATGACGGGAAAGACCGGTCATTGCAAAACAACTGAAAAGTTTTAAAAAATTGCAAAAAAATTGAGGAAATGTGAGAAATTTAACTGAGAGCCGTTGATAACAAAAACCTTATTAACCGCGTTTCATGCTCGATCTTTAGGGCAAAATTATCCTGCCCTTGGTCTTTTCGCGCAGACCTTGCTGAGCTCGTCGCTCGGTCTGTACTGTAACGGCTGGTTTCCATATATGATCCTACGATCGCTGCGATCGCTCAATTTTAAAACTGGCGATCGTAGCGATCATATGGAAACCACACGCTCAGCGATCCTGGCTATCGCAGCGATCGTAGCGATCGCGATCGCCGAGATAGAAAATGTTCTATCTCGGCGATCGTAGCGATCGCAGCTGAGCGATTATATGGAAACACTGGTTCAGCGATCCTGCAGGCGATCTCAGCGATCGGTACGGTACCCCAGCGACATTCGGGCCCGGCTATATATCTATAAAACACATTACTGTGGTAAGATTAAACGGTTCCTTCATTGTATACATCACGCAAATTTAGATGAATCAGTGAAACTAAAGCATTTTGTGTAAATATTTTATGTAAATATCTGTAAAAGAATTATCTGTCTTGAAGACGTAGCTGTGCCCGAAGCTGTGGGACGAGAGTGTGAAAAGCTCCAAGCTCTTCTCTCATTCGAAATATCTGTCGAACCAAAAAACGATGTTTCCTTCGCGCAAGTTCGTCCAAACAAACTGGGACGAGATTAAGGCAGTACTTTTAAAATGCAATCCGAACGAGTTCTTTTTACGGGAGGCCGATTATATATTTATGTGATAATACACATGTGTATTAGATTCGACACATGATAAATTCGACGTTTAAAATTGGCCTTACTGATAAGAGCAACTAGAATAAAAAGCTGTGCTTGCGATAGTAAAAGAAAGTTGTCTTTGTTTACTTCGTCCATAACGATCGCTTCAATCGCCACGATCGCCACGATCGCCGGTTTTAAAATTGAGCGATCGTAGCGATCATATAGAAACTATAGGCTTAAGACCGCCTCGGTCAATAAATCTTTAAATTTTTAATATATCTGTAATTATATTGACTCACGATAATTGAAATAGCTTAACAGCAAATATCGTAGCAGCAAAGTAATTGGCCAAAGTAACTAAAGTTTTTATTCAGTGTTGTTCGATCGTCCTATTCGGGAAGAGTGCATTGCTCAACCGCATGGACAAAAGCAAAAGCTTTTTGCGGCCAACTTTCGTCACCTCACAAACAAAGTCACAGACCGATAACGTGTTGCGCTACTGCGCATGTGCACAGTACAAACAAAAAGAAACACTTCACAACAAATAAATTGCTCATAACTAGGTTACCTGCAAGGTAGGGAATGCTGCGGGAGTCGTTTTAACTGCACTGGATTACGTTAGGGAAATAGAGGGTACCAAGGGACTATTACGGGGTAGGGTGTTTTGTAATTTAACTTTATATCAACCGCAAAAAATAGTTTTAAAATTAAAATACCAAACCACAAATGAGCATATAGCAGAAAACAATTACATGAGGTCAAACAAAATACAAAAAGGCAACTAACAAAACCAGTACCTCCCAAGTGGTACCACATAAACAGTGATAAACATTCAACAGACAATGAGACAACAGAAACCGCGTATGGAAATCAAATGTACTAGTAATAGACTAATCGACGGTGAAAATAGCGAAGAAGCAATCAAGTGAATACAATCGTAATTATGAATCAACAAAAGAATAAAAAAATTACCTTTTATTATAAAACCTTTCAAGAGCAAAATTTGCACGTGTATGAACGACGCAGAAAGAACAAAGAACGGAAATACCGAAACCTAAGGCAAGGCGATGACGCAGAAAGAACAAAGACCGGAAAGGTTACCCAACACCAAATCTGTCAATCTCCCGGCAGACGGAGACGCAGAAAGAACAAAGACCGGAAAGGTTACCCAACACCAAATCTGTCAATCTCCCGGCAGACGGAGTATTGTCGTGATCTAAGTTAGTACCAAATGCCTCAAAAAAATCATAAGATGTCTATCTAAGTTAGTACCAAATGCCTCCAAAAAATGTTTACCTCGCAAATAGCACTTAGGAGGCAAAGCAGCAAGCGAAATTGTGCTGAAATGCAAAATTCAATGGCGCTGTGGGGGTACTACGAGGTACTGCGCAGCACCAACTGCGCACGACCACAATTCCATGCGCTTGATGTTTTGAGATAAAAATCCCCATCTACACAAATTAGATCTGCTGCGTCCGCTCGCTCGCTTCAGGCTCGCTCGCTACCGCAGCAAAAATTTCTGGAAAAAATGATGTGATTTTGCAGAAGGTGCTACAACTGCCTTAAGAACATTCATATGGCCCACGTACTGACTTGCTTACCTGTAGGCATTCAAAGAAATCAATGGTTTTTGTGTCATCTTCGTCGATGTCTTTTAAAATTTCTAAAATCTGCTGTTTGGTGAACATTGTTTTGCTGTTGTCTAA